>JBCAUA010827009.1:0-14407 GCA_038406235.1 Peronia verruculata
TAATCATATTTGCACACTTTACTTGAAACGCACATCATGATAAATTCTGAAAAGTTCACGGTGTAAGAAACACTTTTTCTTCTTATCGTATTAACCTTAGAGGTGCCAAAGGGTCCATCTAGCCAAAGGCTTTTTCACCATACTTTGTATCTACGTTATATTCCTGATAATGTACATCATGGTTTGAAAATATTCACCTTAAACTGCTTTCGGGTCCAAACTTGGCATTTTCCTGAACATGTTTAAATATTGTTTCAGAAACTCTAGCACTCCAGCAGTTAGTGCTTGCCACTTCTAGGGTTAATTTTATCGAACTGTTTTTGCATTCAGTCTTCAAATGACAAAAAGAAAACTGATTCTTGTTGTTTTCTTTACTCTACGTGTACAACCCCCTTTACGCGTGCGAAAGGAAAGTAATAGGGCTGGTAGAAATTGGCCAACGCTCTGGCCACGTGACGATTCAAAACGTCCATCATTGATTTAGTAATGAGTAATGCGAACAATGCCATAGTTGTTTATGAGATAATGAGTTGGTACTTGGAATTTTACAACTATACCGACACAGTGAATAGATAAATTAAATCATTATGTTGTTTTTGTTCAGTAATTTCCTGAACAATTTGTTCTGGCACTTTCCACCTTCCAGAAAAGCCTGTCCGTCAATTACTTCCAACCAGGCTGTAGACATATTATGTTTCTGTCCATATGGTGAGAATCTAAAACAAAGATTTTCATCTAGTAGCTCTGCTTCCAGTGGATACCACGGTTAAACTCAGAAATGATTGGGACCTATAATTTGTAAACACAAAAACCAACAACAACAACACCCACAACAACAAAAAGTAAAGATAGAGAAAGAAAAAAAAAAAGAAAAAAAAAGGAGGGGGTGGGGAGCGGGACTAAATAAATATAGTCAGACGGATCGAGAAACTGACAGAAAGACAGACAGACAGACAGACAGACTGACTGACAGACAAACAGGTAGTTAGACAGATGATAGATATTGTTTGTTTGTGTTGAGGTTTAACAGAACATAAAGAAGAACGGGCTCTATCGTACCAAACAAGGTTGAAGAAGAGAGGAAAGAAAGCGGGACAGAAGACAGGAGCAAGAAAAGAGAAAAGTAATGTAATGTCTGGAACGTCGAGAATGCCAATCAATGGGATACATCCCACCGATGGCGGGCTTTCACCGCCTGCAGGTGGTAATGGTTTTTATAAGCTTTTCAACCTCCAGTAGGGGTGGATATCTCAGCTGTCCACAACTGTGGTAAAAAAAATAACACTATTGTGTTATATGATCAATTTTATTACTACAGGTTCTTCGTTCTTTATACGTCTTTCGACCTCCTATCTAGTGTATTACTACAGGTAGAGCAAAGAATCTATTTATATACCTCAGGCCCTGCCGGGGAGGGGGAAGGGAGGAGCAGATAGATAGATAGATATTTCTAATCACTAGGAAACAGTCGTCATGATTTAATGACTCCAGCATTGAGCTTATAGAGCTGTTCCTTGACAAAGAAATGCAATAAAAGAATGTTTGTACAATCATTTGATGCGTTGTCTGGCCGCACTGCTATAGATGTTTTCGGAAATATAGACAGTCAGAACGATCAGTTTTGCCTAGACAATAATAATATTATATTATGTGCGGAGTCTTCCTGACCATTCCGAGGTTTGCACCAATGAAAAATGATATGGGTGAGCAATATCGCCGTGTTGAAAACAGCTGTTAGTCGTCGAGATAAATTGTCCTGCTGTTAATTGTCCAATGACTTCAAGAGATAAACCGTCATAGATAACCTCCATCAGGAGGTTAAAAGACGTATATAGAACGTAAAAAAGTGACTTCAAATTTTGCTTCCAGGAGGAAATTTCATTATACTCGCCTGCAGCTATTCAAAACAAAGTTTTCTTATAAGACCATGAACATGATTACCGAAGATTATTTTCGGGGGGAAAAAATGCATTTATTGCCGAAAATTTGAATAGAGTCAAATGCAAAGAAGGGGGTTCTGCGCAATAACCTGACTACATTTTTTCTAAGCTTCAGTTCTTGCTGTATACAAATTAATTCAATAGATCAGTGGTTTTTCTGTCCTCAGTAATGACGGAAGACGAGGGAAGAGAATTACTGTATCATGGCTGACAATTGTCTGTCATTAATGAGAAGAATGATAGGGGAGCTCTAATCTAATGAGTTACAGCTAATAATTTCTCTCAATAGGGCACTTATTTTTTTAAGGCGCCGTCTATTTGGGCCTATTGGCCCAGTTAGACATGGAGTCTATTTCTGCCTATAGATACACCTCTTTCTCTCTGTCCGGGCTGTACCCCCAACCTCCCTCCCCCCATCTCCCCTCCTCCAAAAAACTGCGAACAGACGCCCCCGTGCGAGCCAATACAAAATATTGTTTCGCCTTTACTATTTGATGCAACTTTTTATCTGCCTATGCTTCCTCATTGCAATACCAGGCCCAGATAGACACTCCTATTTTTTAATCAGTATATTTCATTAGCTGAATTACTAGATCTAATTATCATGAGGGGAAGAGCTGGCATAATGGGGGGGGGGGCATAATTCTATAAATCGCAGGACTTTTTTTATTTCTTAAAATATTTTTTTTTTCTGTGGTTGAAATAACCAAATTTAGGATCTAATGGACAGATTCGTATCAGTGATCGAGTCATATGAGCAATTTGACAATGATGCTAATGTCTAAAACGACTAGTAATAAAACGTCGGGAGGTACTTGTAATAGAATTCTCAATTATGGGACGTTTCAGTCCCTGCCAATTCTGGCATGTAATCTATAGAATTTCCTCATTTCACAATTATGCAGTGAAATGGGGAATTCTGTAATTATATCTAGCCCCCTCCCCCCTCCCTTTCTGGCAACATAACCACCATGGTTTGATGGAACAGTTATTGAACCAAACGCCAGTTGATTTTTATTCGGTGGATTTTGTACCAGTATAGAATAGCTTTCAGTTATATTAGATGTCTGTATATGATACTTTGCATAATGAGTAATTGTGTTATTGTCTGTTGTTCAAGTAATATTGCTTGCTCTTTGAGTAAAACTGGTAACTTAATCCAAGTTAAGTTAAGTGTGGCGTGTTAGCTCAGTGATTTGTGCTACGGTCTTTGGAAGCAGAGGTCGGTGGTTCGAATTGCAACGGTGGCATGTTGTATCCTTAGGAAAGACAGTTAACACACAATTTTCCTCAGTCCACCCATCTGTAGAACGGGTACCTGATGTAAACCGGGGGAAGTACAGTGGCGCTGCACTGTGGCGACGCGGTCTGAAATGGCCAAGGCAATTTCCCCTCTTGAGGGTCAAAGGATGGTACTTTTATTTTTTTACTTTTTTACAAGTTGTTTCAAATAGAGATAACTATGCAAAGAGGAACAAGTGAGAAGGATAGGACAAACGGAATGAAGTTTAGATGTTAAAAAATAGTGAGAGAAAGTGGACCCTCAGAAAGAAAGATACCTCAGTCACATTTCATTTTAAACCACAGTGGAGAAAGCCCAAACGAGAAAAAAAAATGAAGAGATTAAGAGTCAAATTTTAGGATGCAAACATCCAAGCCTCATATAAATGCAAAACCTGAGTAATCAGAACAGCGTATATTCTTATTCGTAACAAAAGGACTGTTTACTCGTTTGTTTGTGTTGGGGTTAAAGACACATTAGCACGATTACGGCTATACTGTGTCAAACACGATGAAATACGTTTACATGTCAAGAAGAAGAGAAGAAAGAGAGGGACAGAAGACAGGGGCAAGGAAGAAGAGAGAGAGATGTCACCCCTGGAATGTCGAGTATGGCACTCAATGGGATGGTGGGCTTACACTGCCTGTAGGTGGGAGCAGAGAATTTAATTATAAACCCCGGCCCCCTCGGGGGAACAAAAGGACTTTTCCTTTGTCGAGATAGAATTCTCTCAAAATGAATCTACAGTACTTTTCATTCCAGAATCTTCGATCAGCAAGGATGATGGTGTCTGTAGGCGTCGAGCTATTTGGCAGTGATAGATGCAGATACAGAGATGAGATACGATAAAACTTGATTTTTCTGTGACTGGCGAGATAATGTGAAATAAAAATTGAAGTTTATGTAAAGACTTTAACTCCAATTAACCCTTTTTTTTAGCCAGCTAGGTTACTTCCCTTTGGCAAGTACAAAAGGTATAGGACAAGCATTGCAAAAAAAAGAGAAAAAAAAAATCACCTTTTCCCGTGTTATTTGAAATACATGGTGCAATAAATTATGAGAAAAAATTATCATAACAAGAAAGAAACATTTTCATGATATGGTGAATTTTTCAGAATTTTTTTGTTACTTATGTTTCACGTAACCAGGAAAAAAGTGATATTTTTCTTCTTTACAGTGCTAATGTAAGGGTGTTAACGAGGGACGTAACTTGGCTGATGGTCAAAATGGCTCGTGGACATCCTGTTTACCATGTTTCAACGATATCTGCTTATTTTCAGTTTCAGCAGGAAGAGGATTCTACTCTAAAATCTTTGGACGAGCCGCTTACATTAAATAGAACAAGAAAATCTCTACATTAGTAAGTACAGGTCTAAACTGGGAACTACAGAAGAGGAGGATATAAACTTTCTCTATTTCACATGCAGATTCACTTACCATCATTTTCTGCAACCATAAGGCTGCAGGCTATGACCAGGCCATGTATCCTTACCTTACTTATCAGGACCAGTAGAAAATGAGATTTCAGCTTGACTGACCAAGTTTGAGATTGGGAGGAATCCTCTCGGTCCATCACAGGCTTGACTGCATCAGAACGGAATTTCAACGGACTTTTGAACAAGGAAATGAAAGTCCTGGAGTGAACGCATAATTATTTTGAAATTGTAAGGGGATCGGGAAAGAGGGGGGGGGTGCAAAATGTTATCCAAAAAGTAGAATTGAAATTGAATCTCAGCGACTTGGAGGGGGGAGGACGGGGTGAAGAGAAAGGAACGAGAAATGAGAGGGAAGAAGAAAGAAGAAGACAGGGGTGGAGATGGAATAACGAGGAGAAGAGAATCGAAGAAAATAAAGGAAAAATTAGGGGATGGGACAAGAAACGAAGAGAAGAGGGAAGGAAAGACAGGGACCTCGAAGATCGAGAGAGGGAAAGAGAACCAACGATAAGGGACGAAAAGAGAAAATTTGGGGAAAACAAAGGAGGAAGAGTTTTTTTTTTTTTTTTAAGCCTTTCAATCCTAAGAAAGGAGGATTATCTTGGCTTTAATGTGGTTACCTGTTTTTGGTGAAAGGTTTTGGGGGTAGTATTTTTTAATTTGGAAATTCTGTCGAACAACAGCACTCTGCCTATTCTTTATCGATTTTTAACTGCCAAGGATTCTTTAACGTCATAAGGGACCTCGGGGAAGTATCGCCCTTATCTCAGAAGGTTAGACGTCGGATTTCCCTACCAGAGAAAACCAGGAGACTTTCGTGGCCTCCAATGGGAAGAAAGGATGAAGGCCGAATTGCGGTTAAAGAAAAGGAAAGAAGGGAAGAGAAGGAACTGTTCGATGAGAAAAAGAGTGAAGAGGAGGAGATGGAAGATGAAGAATTGAACAATGGAATAGAGCATAATAAGGATCTGAAAAGAAAATAAGAGAAGATAGGGGATAGGATGGAAGAAGAAGAGGAGAAAGCAATGTAATAGCAAGGAAGGAGATAGAAGGAAACGAATAAAGCTTATGAATAGCAAACCTTTTCAATGAGACCTAAAGAGATAAACACTTAAGGAAGGAAAAGAGGCAAATCCAAGGAGCTTGTACTATTTAAACTGAAGAGCGAACTGATGACCTCACACGTGCTATGTGTGGAGCCATGCCTATGGAGGCAAGAAACCTAGTTAATGTTAACACCAAGAAGCTCATACTATTTAAACTGGAGAGCCGATTGATGACGTCACACATGCTGAGTGTGGAGCCATGCCCTTGAGGGAAAGACACCTCTAGCAAACGCCGTTCACGTGTTCATGATTTCAGGAATGAACGAAATTCACACTATCATTATCTCATGATTGCAAGTCTGTTATATTCTGCCCTTTTAGTAGCTCTCGATTAAAAAAAAAAATGAATCCGTCTGTTTTCAAGAAATGATTCACTAGATCAGAATAGTAACTAACTCCGTACGTCGTAAAGGACACCAAGCATGGCAAAATAGCAAAACCTCCACAGCCATGGCGTCCGGTGTTGGCATGCGAGACACGGGGTGTTCTGGGCAACGCTATGAATCCACTCTCCAATATAATAGTATAAGCTCCTTGGGCAAATCAGACTGAGACAACAAAAGCAAAAAATAAACAAAATAAGACAGAAAAAAAAAGATCTACGCAAAAGTGGATTCTTCTACAAAAGAACAAGGAGACAAGAAGAGTAAATTAAGAGGCAGAATGATAATGAACAACAAATACAGATAAGCCAAAACAAAAACTAAAAGAAAAAAATAAACACCAAGAGTACTAAGACAGGAAAAAAGACAAGAGATCAGAAAAAAAGAAGGAAACAAAAGGACAAAGAGAGAAAAGGACAGATAGAAAGACCAAAAGAAAGAAAGAAAGAAAGAAAGAAAGAAAGAAAGAAAGAAAGAAAGAAAGAAAGAAAGAAAGAAAGAAAGAAAGAATAGTTCAAGGATAAGATGTGGACTGTGATAGTAAGAAAAACAAATTAGTAGGGTAACAAATGCACCAAATCCGTTCTTGGAAATTTAATTAAATTTTGCTTCCAGACTCCGATGATTGAGATTGTTTGTCTAATAGGGGCAGTGAGTTCGTTCTGTTGTTAACAAGTACAAATTGAATGGTATTTCGACTGCAAAAGAACGAACAAAAGAGGAAAACACTGTCTCGTTCCGCAGTACAATCTCTCATCCTATCTGAGAGCAGACAATTATTTTTTAGCAGTGGCACAATACTGAAGTTAAATCAATGTACAATTGTTCCATATTGTTCTTTCTTCCTCTTCTTCTTCTTCTTCTTTTTTCTTTTTCTTCTTCTTCATCATCATCTTCTTTTTCTTCTTCTTCTTGTTTTTCTTCATCTTCTTCTTCTTCATCCTCTCCTTCTTCATCATCTTCTTTCTTCATCATCTTTTTCGTCTTTCTTTTTCATCTTCTTCTTCATCCTCTTCTTCCTTTTTCTTCTTCTTCTTCTTCTTCTTCTTCATCTTCTTCTTTTTTCATCATCTTCTTCGTTTTTCTTCTCCTTCTTCTTCTTCTTCCTCTTCTTCTTCCTCTTCTTCTTCTTTTTTCTTCTTCTTTTTGTTTTTCTTCATCTTCTTTCTTCATCATCTTCTTCGTCTTCTTTTTCCTCTTTTTTTCTTCATCATCTTCTTCTTCTTTATCTCCTTCTTCTTCTTCTTTTTCTTCTGCTTCTTCTTCTTCTTCTTCATCTTCTTCTTCTTTCTCGTCTGTGCCTTTATTTTTTCTTTCTGAGTTTGTTGAATATGGGAATGAGGGACAATCTGTGTCATTTCTTCTTTCTCTGCTTTCTGTTCTTTTCATCTACGTTATCGTTTGATTCATTGACGAATCAGGATATTATGGACAATCTGTACTTCCTCATCCCCTCCTCATCTGTCTCCCTTTCTTCTTTTGTTTTCCTCTTTTTTCATGTTATCTTTCTCCTGCCTTCTTTTCTTCCTCTCGATCTTCTGTTTCTTTATTAATATTGCCATATTTACCTGCTTTGGGCAATCATTACTATACTATGTGGCACAATGGATAATAGTCTCTCAGTACATGGCCCTAGAATTGTCAAGGACATGATCTGTCCAAAGATGTAGTTCATCATGTTCCACATCTGAATTACCTACCTTTCACAGTATTCAGTAATGGCATTTTTTTAAAACTGCCATTTAGATCTGAACTATTCATTCTTGCAAAGCAATGATATTGTGTGCGTGTGTGTGCATGCGTGCGTGTGTGTATGTGTGCGTGCGTGCGTGCGTGCGTGCGTGCGTGTGTGCGTGCATGTGTGCTTGTGTGTTTCGAATAAAAACACTGTTTGGGTTAAGATGACGAAATCTTCACCTAGTCTCACTTACTAAACCTAAGGCAAATTTGAAAATGTCATAGTGTCAACTTCATACTCACCAGCATCGAGGCTATCAACGTCATTCGTATTCATTTCTTCATATTATATGATATTGTAGATACAATATTGCATATTGTATGAACGAGATGACCTCTTTGCTGTTTTTCCTTGTGAAAAGTGTGCCACCACCTTGTCAGCAAAAACGGCTTCTATACAACGTATTCTTATCATTATTACAAAACACAACCTTAGGCATCTCATTGAAATGTGATATACATACTGTTACGCTAAGAAAAACAAAATAACTGTGAATTATAAATAACTGCTGGGGGCAAAATCAGATTTGTGACGAGATACAGTGCCCTGGTGAGTTGGATGGCAGTTACAAGTATTTTGTTCCTATCTAGTGTAACCTTAATATGGATTTTAGAATTAAGTATTATATCCCACCTGGGTATCCTCAAAAATCTTCAGATCAAAACATAATTAGATAAATCTTGCATTTCAGTCTAACTATAATTAAATAACAAATTTGGTCCGACCTTTGGATTGAACTGAAGCAACGTTTTACAAACAGTTTGACATATTTGGTGTACGTCTAAGTGTGGCCTCAAAAGTCTGGAAGCAAAATACTGGCTCCATGCTCTACACGAGAAAGCAATTTCAAACCACAGACTTTTGATGTAAAGTGATTTTCAGTCATTCTAAATGACATGGTCGTGAGGGCTATGGAAATTCTACTGTCTTGGAATGTAATATTGTCTTGGAATGTAATATTGTCTTGGAATGTAATGTTGTTTTGTTCTAAAAGTAACAGTTATAAGGGTTGGTTAATTTTTGGACTTGGCCTTTCGTTTCTTCTTCGGCACAATGTCGAAATTGATTTTCACTGTGGTTTTGATCTGAAAAGCATGTGGCTCTTGAGGGACAGGATCCGCTCTTAGTCGGCAAAAGTTAATGCAGTTTTGTTTTGCTTTGTTTTATTTTCAACTTTCTAACCCATTCAGACAATGGGAGAAAACAAAGGGTAGAAAATGGTACCAAGTTTTGTTTGTGAGCGGTGGAGGAGATGGGTTGAACAGTTCAGACAGTACATTGGCGCAGTGCCGTGGTTAATCTGCTCTTGTCGCCCTTCGAAAATAGCGCGATTACGCACAAATGTGTCTTAAAAATAGCACTGTCTAATATTCCCAGTCTAGCTCTGCATAATTATATTTACTGAACTGTGCCACCAACGTGTTCTAAAATAATAGACATTCACCATTTTTGAACAGTCTACTACTGTTTGACATTGGTTGTACTAATGTTCGTTTAATTTAAACCAGAAAACAAAGAAAAGAAACAATCATAATCTAAAATAATATAACTGAACTGGCAGCTTGTGAGGTTTGAAAAGCATCAATGAATTATTCAGAGCTCCTCACTCTGACCGTTATGTGCGTGTGTTCCGAATGGCGGCATTGCCTTAAGTGTTCTGTTGAATAATTTTATACTCTGATGACGATGATGCCTTCCAGTGCAATATGGACATTGTGCATGAAACGAAGTAGTTTGTTGTTCGAACTCACAATGGCCGGCATCGGGAGGACATTATGAATGGGAGGCTGTGAGTCATGCCATGGGAGACTTGATCTGTTTTGCCACCAGTGCTCTCTGGATTTCGCTCTCTCGATTTTCATTCTGGGAAATGTCATCTGAGAAAAGTCCCGTACGGCTTGTTTTCAGATAGGATTGTCAATGTCGCAATTGCTCATGTCGTGCTAACCTACTTTCTGGAAGTGCGTAGATCTTGGTGACACTTTACCCCAAAAATGTTAAAAGTCCTATCTGGTTAAAAAAAAAAAAAAATCGCCTGTGACACTTTGCATTTGAATTTTTATTTTTACAAATACTGTTGCTTATAAAACAGTAAACCCGACTTGACCTCTCTCATATTGTCAGTAGACCATGGCCATGTCTTGAAGAACATAAATATCATTATAGAAAACACCAGTTGATAAACTAGCATCTTTTTGTTGTTCCTTGACATTTTATGGATTAAGATAACAGAAAATTCCCGGAGGGTTAAAGTCTGGGGCGGGGGGGGGGAACAGATTGACAGTGGGAGGAAAGAGATGTTGCAATAATAATAATAATAATAATAATAAGATGATTGGCAAACTATCTGATTACAGTCTAATTAATTCCCAAATGAGAAACTAGTCATGTTTGTTCCTCTATTATGAGAGACAGAGAGAGCGAGAGAGAAAGAAAGAGAGAGAAATGTATAGAGATAACGAAAGATAAGGATCTCAATGTGGCAGAGACAAATTGAAAAGAAGATAATTATGACCTGTTTACTATACCATAGGTTTTCTACCGAAGAGATATCCTATTCAGCAGTTGCAGGTCCACAATATTCCTAAAGTTTTCCTGCTTTCCTAATTTATCAGGCATTTTTACTATCAGAGTTACCTGGTTCAACGGGAACTTTTAGTTAATTAAATCGTAAATAATAAACTAACTGCACAGACAAAGCCATGGATTCACCGACCGTGGTGCAGTGATTGTGTCCGAGTGACAGTTCAGGCTAATCCATCTTCATCATTCACACCTTCAGGCGTGGCCTGACTCGCTGCTTTTGTTAAACGGCAATCATGTTCATTATGCTGTGAGTAGCATGAATGCAGCATAACGAGGCGGCAATGAGGGCTTTGTGCAAGGTGTTCAATGAAGATCAATGAAGAGGAAATCATGAAATGTTACGATGAATGGCCGTTGTTTTCGTGATGTGCAATGACACCTGATGTCACAGTGATAAGGGAACACTGAGACATCGTCATTAGGCATGTTCAATAAATTACTTGGAAACAGAGACACTCCTTCTGTTTGGAGAGTGTTATACAGTATGACAGTATACATAATTAAGCCACCATGTTCATCTCACACCTATTCACTCTCCCCTGAGCCTGCGAAAATTTAGTCCTTGTCCATACATACATGCTTCAGTTGCTGATAGTCGTTTCTGTAGCATAAAAACTTCCTGCTTGAGACAGCCAGTCCTTTGTATTTCTGTCTAATGAAGATGACATTCTTGCCAACTTCATAAAAGAGAAGTTTCTCTGTTGTTGTTCTTGTTATTAGTAATTGTCTTTTTTTTTTTTCTACTTATACCTTTGGTCAGCTGAGTTCTAAAGCTGTTGTAAATGTTGTTGTTGCTGCCGTTTTTGCTGTTGTTGTTGTTGTTTTGATTTATTATGATGATAAAATAGTGATAATGATGATATTGTTACTATATTCATGTCCCAAAAGAGTCACAATTTCTGTGTCATCAAAGTGGGGTTTTAATAACACTTTGACCGATGACACCATATTTGCTTTTAAGATTGTCCTCTCAATTTCTGCATCTGAAGAGCCAGTCACTTTTGTTATCACTAAAATATTAATATGTCATCGCTAAATATCTTAGGGGAATCTGACACTAGCACTGCCCACCCACAGACCATGAACATTTCAAGCTGACAAAGATCTATCAGAATCAGTCTGTCTGTTTACGTCCTCATACTTGACAACTCTCAGGAACTGATACACGGAGAGAAAAATAAAATCAGTACCTCTCAATTAATATCTCGTTATCCAGAGAACGACAAATTATGTAGGTATTGAATTTTTTTTTTAAAAAGTGGTTTCGCACTTTGAGAGAACGAAAATGTTTTGGAAAGCTATCTCTCTTCCGCGACAGATGATTAAACAGAAAAAATGGCATACGCGATACGAATTTCTTTGCATCTCTTACTAAGGCTATAATATGTTGCGTAAAATGCGGACCTAGAAACCTGTGCAGCTAATATCTGATGTCCCCAACGATAGTTTTTGTAACGAATAATAAAGGAAAGTTTGGGTTTCGTTCCCGAGGCCTCCTGTGGTCTATGGACCTGCTCTTCAAACAAGAACATTATGTTGGAGACCTGATAAATCAAACAAGCCGCTAAATTTATCGTCTGTATTGAAAATGGCATAATGTCTTCTTTGTGTAAGGCCTTTCAGCTCAATCTTGCAAGTAGATCACAAATAGACACAGCAGACGTAAGTTCTGTACACCCAAACAATCACTGGGAAATGACAGCAAATGGTACAGAGTTTTGTTTGTGAGAGGTGGAAAAGATGAATAGCGCTGACAAGACATTGATGCGATAGCTAATCTATCTTATCTTACCACCTGTTGAAGGTGATATAATTTGCAAAATAATAAACTAAATATACATGCTCTTCACCGGTCTTTCCTGCCGTCTGACATTTGTAAAGTTGTCATACAGTTTAGAAAACTATGTAAATTAAGGAATTGACATTACTTTCTACAATGGAGTCTTCTCAGAGCCTGGCTGCCTTGAGCGTTCGCTTGAAAACTGCGCCCTCAAAAGAATAGTGTGCCTGAGTGCAGTGAGCATCATGCGTGCAAAATTGATGAAAGCGGCTTGTTTGATTTACCAGGTCTCCATTATACCGGTAATGTTCTTGCTTGAAAGACCGTGAGATCGCTTCACTTGAAAAAGTCATGATGTTAATATCATTGTGCGGCAAAAACAACAGCAACAACAACAACAACAAAATGGATCAAAGCTCGAAAGAAAAACAGAATCAAATACCTATCAATCTTGATTCTCTAATGGGATTTTGATCTTTTGATAATGCAGTGTGAGCGAGATAATGAAAGGGATTTATTAAAGTGGTCATCGGCTGTAAGTTGAGGGCCTTGCTAATGTATTTTAACAAAACACATTGTCCATGGAAACTTCTGTTTGGAGGAAATCAGAATGAAGTTTTGCTGTCTTTCTTTCAACACATAGATATGTAAATAAAACAATACGTTTTTTTTTAACTTCAGATTGGAGTATAGGGAAGATAATATTGTGAATTGCTGTATCCCCCCCCCCCCTTCTTGCCGTGTAAACGTATCTTACTATGTAAGACACAGTATAGCAGTAATCTTACTAATGTGCCGTTAAACCCCAACATAAGCAAACAAATAAACAACCTTCTTGTGTTTCGCCAATGATAATAGCTTAGATGACTGGGACAAAATGCCTCATTAAACTGATCAAACAAGTGTTCTGTCAAAGTAATGTTAACTTAAAACGTGTTCGTACTCAGTTCAGCTCCATTAACAAGACCGTCTTTATTAATACTGAAACAATCGAGCACGTCTCTATCGGCCCATCAGAAATATGGCGCTCCTATAGAAATATGGCACTCCAACGTGACACTGGCTCGTACTTTCACAATATTCTGTTTGTTTCACCAGTGTTTTAGCGACAAGCGAGCCACGAGCCATAGGGAATATAGACGTGCAAGATCTATTGTACTCCACTCCCAGTGTACAGCATGTCTTCCATTGTTCACTCCCTCTCAAGGACATCAAAGAATGTTGTTGTAGAGTTCTTTGCCTTAATGCATCAGAACAATGACGTCATTGACGCGGTGGGTAGGCGACTTCATCTTGCTGTTTTCAACTTGGCTGAACGGACTTCGTATCCAGTTAATGCAAGTCAAACGTTGCATACTTAAAGAAAAGACTCATGACCAAAGGAATTCTAAAACAGGGCCCGAGATGATGAATTACCCGTGAGGACAACAACAAATTCAACAAGGCAATCTTGTGGCGAAGGCAATGTTAGGGACTTCGAACTACAAAAGGGTGATTAGGAACATCAATGCATGGAGGAGAAAGAATGAGGAGTAAGATAAAGTTCCTATGATTGGAACATTGAAAGAGAGTGCTAATTACGACCTTGTCCATGATGCAGGGTATCATCTTAATGACGACAGTGACGTCGTCTTCTTTCAGAACTGCAGAATTTCAACATTTAAATAACTCCATAACAGGGGTTATCTACAATAGCTGATGATAATTATCAAGGACATACAGCTAACAAGTATGGCTTCTTTCATGTTGTAGGTATATTTTTCTTGTCTCTTTTGTTTTTTGTCTTCGCATTTTGGGAAGTGATTTATGAATGTATTAGTGGATCACAAACAAACGTTTTCGTTGTTTTCAACCTAAACACCAGACCTTCTTTTGGATTTCAAGGAGCAGCGAACATACGTGAGCATCTCCATTGAGTCTGTCAGGTAATGATAAATTACAAAGCTTTTGGAACTTGAGCTGTACGGCAATAAGTGCTAAATACCTGCCATCCGCTATTATTAACTAGTTAAGTGTGCAGATAGTTATAATACGTGTCGAACTCATGTCTGTTTTGACTAGAAGTTGACAGATATTTTACTTTCCGCCCACTATCTGTGATAGCTGGGATCACCTTAAACAGCTGTCATAAGAATATGTAGCCTATCGCAAAAAAA
>JBCAUA010827020.1:0-14407 GCA_038406235.1 Peronia verruculata
TGGATGCGAATTTTTGGTGGGCGGACGCGGAAGCGAAACGTCATAAGTGATTTACTTCCGTGTTTGAAATGTAAACAGTGGAATGTGGGGCGGACGCGGAAGCGAAACGTCATAAGTCAACGATCTATAATATTTCTCATATAAATGTACCTGCCTTCGAAAAGGCTAGAGAAAAGGTGGATAAGATAATCAGGATGGACGAACTAAGATGAGTTTGGCAAGAATTTAATTATACGTGAATTATTTTATCTACCTTATGACAAGTCGAGTTATCTGCACTATTGTCGAACACGGTTTTGCGCCTGCGCATTTTGTGATTGACCAGGGAATCCCTGGAGGGGAATCCGTGCTGGATTCTTAGAATAGAGCCGCCCCCCCCCCATCCCGGGAAGAAGTCGGTACCAAGAAGCCGACTGCTCGGGGCCTAATGCGGGCAGTATATTTTAGGTACCGAGCGGACAGCTCGGGAAGTCGGGACCGGTCCCAGGAAGTCTTAGTCAGAACCGAGAAGCAGACTGCTCGGCGCCTAAGTTTGTTTTACCTGAAGTAGAAGTTGAGATATTGGCAATTAAAGACGATGGAGGTGACCTGTTGCTGCAGTTGAATTTATTGGGAAAATAGCCAATCACTTTTGTAAAGACTTCTTCATCTTTGTAAGACCATGGCACAAAATTACAATTCTTGGGCTTTTATTCAATCTGTTTCACTTCAGTAAACCCAACTCTTGAAATGCATTTTTAGATTGATATTATAGAAAGGCTTGATGAAGAAAAAAAAAATGTGTTAGAAATTCATTCTGTGTTGAAAAACATGATTTCTCTGGTTGGCTCATTTTGACAAGCGCCTGATTTCATCGTGTCACATCTCATATATCATTGTCTATTTTTTTGTTGGTAGGACTACTACCAGGTCTCAAATCAGTTGGTGAGAGGCGTCTATAAGTAGGTTCTTTGCTTCCACAATTGGGGAGGGGGAGGGGGGGAGGTGCAGTGGCCCTGTGGCTTGGCATCAACTTCAGGGTGAAAACAACGCATGGTGGTGAGGCGAGGATTGGCTTGTGGTCTTAAATCTAGGATGGAATTACTTTAAGATCAAAACCTGCATTTTTTTTCAGTGAATCAACAGCTCCCTGGCCTCTTCTAAGTAGGGAAGCCCGATGTCTAGTAGTCTTTGCAGATAAGGGCGAATGGAGGTCCCATGTGTACACATTTTAAAGAACCCTTGGCAGTTTAAAATCAATGGAAGAGGAGGTTGCATTGCTGTCCGGACAAAATTTCTAAATTCCAAATTTCTCCCCACAAAAATTCTCACCAAAATCAGGCAGCTACTTGAAACCGAAATAATCTTGCTAGCTCAGGATTGATAGGCCAAACACTTTCAGGAGTGAAAGTCTGCCCGTCGGTGGCATGTGTCCCATGGAATGCCATCCTCGACATTCCAGGAGTGACATCTCTCCACTCTCTTTCCTTTGCTCTCCTGTCTTCTGTCTGGCTCTCTTTCCTCTCGTCTTCTTGACGTATAAACATATCTTACCATGTTTGGCCCAATATAGCCGTGATCATGGTGATGTGAGGTTAGATCCCAACACAAGCAAATAAACATTCGAACCCACTTTGTAGGATAGGATTTTGTTGAAAAGCAGGCGCCAAACCCATGGGCCATGGCAACTCCCTGCAATGTACATGTATTTCGTATCTGAACTTTGTAGTATTAAGCATAACCCAGTGCAGTATTTGCAGTTGAAGGGAAGTGTATTTGTTGATCCGATTTTTCTCGTTTTGTTTTTCTGTGTTGTCTTCTTTGCTTGTCTGTTTGTTTGTTTGTTTGTTTGTTTGTCCTCTATTTTTTTTTCCTCAAGTTTAGACCATTATTTATTCCAGTGCTTGAAATTTAGGCCGACCATATAATCCTTAACGTACTTGAAACTTTCATCCGGCAGGTATCAAACATATCAGGAGGAGCAGCAGATGTTCCATGCTCACCATGTCTCGCTGGAAGCTGCAGCACATGTTCTGTAACCCCCGCTACGGGTTCACAGCCATTCTGCTCTTTGTGACGGTGACCTCACTGCTCATGATATACCTGTATAGCAGCAGCCTGGTGACGTACTGGAAGGCTGACGTCATCGGCACACCACGGCACCCACTGGAACTGGCTGGGGATCGACCAAGGTAGTTGTTGATCTTGCAGCAGCATTCTTTTTTTTTTTTTCCTTTGTTTCTTTCTTTCCTCCTTCCTTTATTTCTTTCTTTCTGTCCTTCCTTTTCTTTCTTTCTTTCCATCTTTTGTTCTTCCTTTTTTCTTTCTCTTCCTTTCTTGTTTTTTTACTTTATGTCTTTCCATTTTTCTTTCTTCCTTTCTTTCTTTCTTTTTTAAAAAACTCTGTGGTTTCTGCTGCAGATTTGCATGTACATGTAATCACCAGATGCACATTTGAGGAATGGAAATACATATAATACATGGAAATATATATAACACTTAATCAATCTGTTGCCCCCCCCCTTTTTTTTTTTTTAAAAGAAAAAAAGAAAAAAAAAAATTGATATGCTGCCTATCATGTGAAGAGGGCTAACTGAGTGCTGTCCATTTCTTCATTTTAGGGGGAAAAGATCTTAAATACAGATATGGTACCTCATTGATGTTTCCACCTTTTCTATGTTATGCTTACTATCATGTGAAGAAGGCTGAACCTAATGCTGCCATATTCTTCATTGTACCAGAAAGAGAATGTAAATAAGTAAAGATATATCCAGCTTTAGCACTATAAAAATCAGGGAACTTTCACTTTCAGAACAGTTTTGTCAAAACTTGAATCTGATACTTGTTGCTGATTATGTTTCCTTTCTTCATAAATTACCTTTCAGTGCTCATTGTTACTCTTTTGTTATTCTTATTGTTGTTGTTGTTTATCATAATCTTTGTTATTTTAACAATTACTTGTGATTCTTTGCACATCCAAGACAAGACAATGAGCATGAAACCAGCCTAAGGACTGCTGACAATCAGCAGTGGAAAAGCCCTCAAACTGCAAAGAGACAAAGGAAGCTCAAGATGTCCACGAAAGAGGAGAATGAGTTGAAGAAAATGAAGATGAAGCCACGTCATGAAGATGCAGCTGACATGAAGCAAGTATCAGATGTCATCAGCCTAATCTCCCAGAACAGGTCGCCCAACGCGACCCTAACCATGGCTGTGCAGAAGGAGGTATGGCATCTTTAGCTTTTTTTTTGGTAACATGGCTATAAGCCTGACCTTTGACTAAATCAAAAGGTGATTCAGTAATGGTTCTTCTTTCTTCTGTAATTCTGTTTCTTAATAGTACGTAGAAACACAAAAGTATCATATTGAATAACATCAGTTTTGAGAAAGGGGGTGGGGTGGGGGGGGGGAGGGAGGGGGAATATTTGATACTATGGACCTGATGAAGTTCACTCTTGTCAGAGTGATATGGAACCTGTCAATTATGAATCATTTTCAGGTGTTCAGAGGAATTTTTTCCGACTTTTTGCGAAAAACAGTTTGACATCCCTGGTATATGTAATTTACTTAATTTGTAGCCATGGATTATTAATTTACATTCATTTTAATATCTGGAATTTGAGAGTTTTGTAAGCTGTTTAATGCAGATTTATTCATTTGAATGTCTTGATTTTGTTGTACTTTGTCTGTCCTTTTTTTCTTTGTGTCTGTCCATGAATCACATCCATATAACATGACAGGCCATACCACACATTTTAATTTCAGATAAGAGAGGAATGCTGCAATCTGTTCATACAGACTGGTTTAGTTAAATATCAGGACTGACCTAATTTTAAAGTGGCATGCATGGGTTATCAATCAGTCTTAGCATGGATGTCTTGGTTTGATCTAATCTGACTCATCTTTTGTCTGGCTGTACCTTGGCATATGTCTGTATGAGCATTGTTATTCACTAGCCTGATTACTTCCTTCAGCCAGACGGAGGGGTTGTCAAACAAGATGTGTCAGGGAGGAAAAAATTCCCTAATTTCATCGAATTTGCAAAACAAAAAAATTTTTCAGAAAAATTTGTCAACTATTTTCCCAACACGAATTTCTCAGAATTTTTTTCATGGAATGTGCCCTAGCTCACTAAGGACTGGGCTTGATTTCTGCACGATCCCCCCCCCCTCCCTCCCCCGACTGGCCTATTTTGGCCATTTTAAAAAAATCCCACACTTTCACAATGAAGTTAGAGACAAGAAATTAGCAAGTTGAAAGATGAGCCCTTGCTTATGATTTTTACTTTCAGCGTCATTGGTCAGTTAGTTTTGATTTGGTGGACATTAGAAAATGGTGATAAAAAACAACAAAATGTTTTTTTCATTAGCATTGCTCCATCATCACACAACGTAGATCTAGATCTAGATCTAGCCACCATCAGTTGCACATCAACAGTTAGACTATTACAATAACAAAGATGTATGACTCTGATGTCAGACAACCTGAAAATAAAATTTTATAATCTTTATTTACTTTTACAACTGGATTCTAACAGATTATAATGGAGTTCTATCACATCTTTCGCTCTTCTTCTGCTCGACATTGTTGGAGTTCATTCAGTGCAAAGCGCCCACGAGATGCCATAAATAGTTTGCCATAGTGATTGTTCTTTACAAAAATGTGGATAACTCGCCTTTCAACATGGTCTGGATGTTGAAGAGAAATTGCTATGTAACCGAGTTATCCTGTCCTTTGTCCCGAGCATCAGAACCCGGAAAATGAGATATCTTGCCCTTCGTCCTTAATGAGTCAGGCCAAAAAGAGTACGAGGGCATTTCTTCTTTGTTCAGCAGCCTTTCTGTCTAAAAGGGAAATGACTGGGGCAGTGGCAAGCAATCCCCACAGAATAAAATAGAATTATGTATACTCTTTGTTTGGTACCATAGTTGTTGTTATTTCTGTGGGGAGAACTCAGTTTTGGACCTTTTTTTTTTAAGTCAACAGTTTTATTGTCGTCATGTCTATAACAAGTCCTGTCTCTGTTCTCCAGACTTTGAGCTCCCAGATCCAACTACTGAGAGATGCTATGCTAAGTGAAAAGACCATGCTGCCAAAACTGGACAAACCACCATCCTGTGTGGGAAATCTGGAGGGGGATGAGGTAGAGGATATTCTGTGCATTGTAAGTACCTGAAGAGTGTTGATGAAAGATCAAATGTAGTATTAAAACAATGTTCAATCATTCTACCTGCCCTGTTAGATATTTACACAAATAATGGAAATACAGAGGTTGAACAGAATCAACATAAAAAGCAGTTTGCCTGACTAATAAGTTGTTTACTCATTTGTTTAGCTTAACTTTTTTTCTTAGGCTTGGGGCTGTCTTGGTTTTTTGTTTGTGTTGGGCCATGGCAAAGTTGGTGAAAATGGAATGTAAGTCCACCTATTATATTATCAAAACATCGACATGCCCCAAGGAGCCATGTAGAAATACAGTGGGGCACCAAAAAAATCTCAAATTAATGGAATTGTGGAATGCCGTTATCAGCCCCGTTTAGCTTCCAATGTTTTCTCTGTCTCATTAAAATACCTTTCTCGAACTCTCAACATGGATTCTTGAAATGATTTCATCATCTATCCAATCTCAAACTGGCAGAATGTCTGATAAGGCCCATTTTTTTGTCTGGCTTTGCCCACAGCAGGCTGTTGATGATAAAGGAAAGGCATGTATGGGTGAGGTAGGGATAGGCAATGTATAGTGTTGGCCTAAATTTGACCCTTACTGAAGATGAATCAGTGGGAGGAGAATTAAGTGGAGTGGTGGACTAGGCCACACATGCAGTCTGTAGCTTATTGCAAAGAATAAGCATAGCCAACCTGAAGCATTGCATATGCAGTGCTGTAGGGGGGAGAAACACAGTGTCTTTGTTATTGTGTCAAGGTGCTGGGCATTATTGGTACTTGACACTCTTATGTACGATTTCTTTGTCTGAAGAAATTGATCCGGTACCTGACATCAGTCTTGGTCATGCCTTAGTATGAAAAAAAAGTGCAATGGGGAGAGCGAAAATCTTTTGTTTTAGGGCTAATTTTGATATCAACCTTTATTTATATTTTATATAAACGTAACAAATTACTTTACAAAAGGACCTTTAAAAAAATATTTCTAATAGCACAAGTTTCATTTTAGGGGTTATCATTATAATAAACATTAAAGAATTTATTAGTTGGATTTTGATTTCTGAGAAGAAAGTTCAGGAAAAATATTTGTTTAATTACTGGACATTTTCACATTTTTAGTTGCTTATAGTCCATCTTCCATTTACGCAACAGCCCAGACCAAAATACCTATCCTACATGAAGAATCCCTGCTGGTACGAAAAAGATCCTCTCAACCCCCAGCACTCAGTGTTACACTGCCTGCCCTACTTCCATGTCCTGGGCACTGCCAAGTCAGGTACGACAGACTTATGGAAGCGTTTGGGAGCACACCCGCATATTGTTCTCAACAACGGATTTCTGAAGAAAGAGGCTCTCTGGTGGTCATGGCGAAGATATGGTGAGCAGACAATACAAATCTTTTGTTTGGTTTATTACGGAAATTTTATTTTTTCTCCGGACGAGCTGCCTCCCTTTGCTAGACACACGGGCTACTGAACAAGCACTTTGAATGAAGGGGAAAAAATGTTTTCTTTCTTTTTGATTGAAATGGTGATCACAGAAAATTATTAATGAAGAAGAAAACAATTTTCCTTTACACCACAAATCTTTCAGAAAAGTTTGTTATACAGTACCAAGTGACAGGGTAAAAATTGTTTTTTCCCTTTTTGCTAAGTCTGTCCAACGACCTCAACTTTTGAAAAACCTAATCGAACGTCACAGCCATTGTTGTGAAGAACTGCATTTGGACCCATTCAAGACAAGTTATAGTAAGTGCAATATTTACAAAATAGTTTATGCAATCATAATGTCACTATTCATTTTATAAAAATACAGTATAACTGTCAGACTGGTAACTAATAGAACAATTCAAGAAAAACAAATAACACAGAAATCTATAAAAAACTTGATAGTGATGGTTAAATAATGTCTCTATTCATGATTAAGTTAATTTTCATGGAAAAGTTACTCCACTCATTTTGTTAATGCAAGGCAGTGGGAGAAGTCAGCTTCCAAGGGTCATCTGGTGTATGGCACAGGAGAGTAATTATGCTGATAAAAAAACAAAAACAAAACAGTTTTATTGGTTCTCTCATCACTTTTGCATTCTGTTCTAGATCCTGTCCCTGAATATGAAAGAAATATTAGTTTGACTTTGGGATACATTTTCATGCTTTCAAGTGCCTTTTATACTTGAACTTTGCATATTCAGTTCTACGTTGCCAGAACCGTAAACCTTCTTAGTTCTATCACAGGTGGCAGATAGAAATTCATGTAGTGCCTGACAACTGGTACAGTTGTGTCCAGGTCAACTTCAGATTGTGATAAATATGTAAGCCTTGTATTATTAACCAGTCACAACAGCTGATTACAGAAGTAGTCTTTAGAAGTAGTAGGCTTAAATCGTTCAAAAACTCAGACAAGAGGATCACTAGGTCCTCAGGGCCCAAGCGGTTAAACTTCAAAGTGTCAGTAGAAATAGCCAGTATTTATTAAAATTTCTGTGCTGATGTTATGTTCATATTCAAGAAGTGACACATTATGCCATTGCCCAAGAAGGGTTAATGGGGTGATATGATCACAGGCTGGCTCATCATACTTGGAATTCCTGTCCATAGAATGTGATAGTGTGATATGGCAATGCTCTTTTGATGTAGTTATAAGGCACAAGTTGTCATTTTTCAAGCCTCAGTACATGTACTTATGTCATCATTAAAACCCTGACACTCCAGGCAGTTTCCATTGTTATGGTTAATCCCACCAAATCAGGATCCCTGGATATTATCATGTACCCTAGTCCCACAAAAGCAGGACAAGTACAGCACTTGAATTGGCTATAAAAGGAAGCAGCTTCCTGATTGGTTGTTTTGGCTTGACTTACTGCTGGGATAAACGACTTACTGCTGGGATAAACGTCCGAGAGGAGGTTGAAAGGCATAAAGAGATCTGAACCCTGAAGCTTGGTTGGCTTATTGTGCCCATATGAAGCCCACAATTCAAGTGCTAGATTTTGAACGGGTTTCATGAACATACATGGGTATCCTAATTTTATGCTATGAGCCGAGTTGTGGGCTGGATTTCCTGAGAAAAGAATGCCCCTGAACGACCTCAAATGTTGACATTCACCACTATGCTCTTGAAGATAATGGCAGTGTGTAACGAATCCTGGTTAGATTTATTGTTATGATGGGTGCACGTATGTGAGTATGAATGATTAAACAGATTGTGATTGTATACACTGAACCTATGCAAGTGAGTGTGCATACGCTGGCCCATGGAGATATTGCGTCATTGAATGTGTCTGAGATACCTCTATGCATTTTGTGCAGAATGGTGTAGATTTCGTGTGTTCATATTATGTCATGATGTATACTACGTCACGATTTTATGTTTGTTTGTACCGGATGTGACCCAGAGAGATTGCTTTAGCAACGACTAGAGGCTTATGGAAAGTTCCAGAGAGAAAGAGAGAGAGAGGGTTCTAGTCTAGACGGGCCAGCATCTATATAAAGGCTCAAGCAGAAAGGGAAGGCCTCTCTGTAAGAAAGTAGATTGCAGAGAGAGCTGTGTGCATCGGAATTGGATGGCTGCCTGGAAGTGTGTATTATTATCAAGCACCTGCAATAAATTCTGTGTTGTTTCGACGTTGGAGATTCATGTCGTCATTTCTTCACCACTGTGTGCGTCTCATATGTATCCACCGCCTGATTACCACTTATAACGTCACGACTAACACCCATGCAACATCAACACCCAGAAGGTTCGTGACACAATGAAAGTCATGATTTGTTGTATGCATATTCAATAAATTCAAAGCAGACAGTGCAAATGTGGCATGCAAGGATTATCTAGTGCCAAAAAAAAAAAAAAAAGTCCCGAGTTCAATGAACACAGTGCAAAATACATCTGTCACTCTGTGTGTTTAAAAAAGTAACAATTG
This sequence comes from Peronia verruculata, assembly GCA_038406235.1. Classification (NCBI taxonomy): domain Eukaryota; kingdom Metazoa; phylum Mollusca; class Gastropoda; order Systellommatophora; family Onchidiidae; genus Peronia; species Peronia verruculata. The sequence goes on from JBCAUA010827020.1 coordinate 9,062, forward strand.
TTGGTGTGATTGGCTTGATAAACAAAATTATTGGCACTAAAACTGATGTAGGTGAGAGTCTTGATGGAGCACTGCACAGCATTTCCCCACTGCAGGAGCAAGCCCTGGGTGGGCAGGAGGCGGATGGTACAACAGCCTAAAAGTACAAAAAGCCAAGTCTAACATGCAAAATGCTAGAGATGGATATCCCCATATGGCACAACCCTGTGAGGCACACTGAAAGGGACGGGAGACAGAACTCTTAAATATCGAAACACATCAAGTTCTGGCATATGGTAAAATATGGATCAGAAGCCTGGGGCTCAAAGGATTAAAGAAGTACAATATGAACACCATGTGTCACCACACCGAGTTTTGAAAGGAATTCCAGTGCAAAGTTTGCACAACCTTTGAACAGATGCACCTTTGATATTTTTGCTGTCTATTACTTCCCCACCTTTTTTCAGGTTCAAACTTCAGAGTTTTTACTCCTTTCCTGACTGCTGTGAAAGGCTCTGATGTGTTTACTGATTTGCTTGTGCCAGTCCAGACAGGCCCAGATTTGACATTTTTATCCTTAGGCTGCAGCTACAGTGCATCTGTGTCTGTGTCTAACTCTCACATTGCAGCCGCATGTAGTCATGTTGCAAGCTTGCAAGATGCAAAATAGTGCATGCAGGTATAATAGAAAACGTGAGCTGACACGCCAGCTGGGAATGTGATCAGACTCAATGCACTGCAGCCCACAGCAGTGAAATGAAATTAGCCTATGAACATTATGTGGCTGCAGTGCAAAAGTTAGACACAGACACAGATGCATTTTGCTACGGCCTCAGGCTTAAGAGGGTGAAACAAGCATATTGTCACCACTCTATTTTAAGGGCACAAGTCAGATTTGCATATTATCAAAATGTCTCATGGCATTCCTGAACACAAAAGTTAGCAGGTAATGTCATTATAAAAGAAATATTCCAACGAATTGAATTATGAATTAATTGAACTGAGTCGTTAAAGCACAACTCGTCAAAAGACTTTGGTGTGACAGATGTTTCCTCAATGTCTCAAAAGCACTGAAATTGAGTTAGGGCATTATCATAGAGGTGATGATGAAGGCAGTCTGTGAAAGAGATTCAGCTTTACCCAGGTGTCCCTATAAACAGGCCATGTAACCGGATTCATTTGAAGGCTGGCAATAAATTGTGGCCCTAGAATTAGACTGTTTTAACTGCAACAACTTCATAACATAGTTCGGACACTTTCATTCTGAGACGACGAAATTTCAGTGGGCAAAACTCAGATTGCGTGACTCTTGTTGAACTCAGCATGCATGGTGCTCGGAGATTTGGCGGCCTTTTCTTAATTTGGCTATTGTTATATATAACTGATATATTTTTCATATTTGAATGCGATGAATGTTTTCATGTCATTGATCTGTTTAAATTAATTTGTGTCTCATTTCTGCCAAGTTATGATGTGTATGAATAAAAGTTTGTTAAGGTCAACAATTTGGCCTCTTGTTACTGATTTTTTAAACGGTGGTTTAAATCTGGTGATGTAAACAGTCAGCCTTCAATGCCAACCGCGGGTGTTTGGCCTGGTATAGGGACGCCTAGAGCTTTACCAAATTAACCCTCTTAGTAACCCGTTGTTACTTGCTTGTCTCTTGCCCAGGTTTCTCAGGCTACAAGAGAATGCATCCCCTCGGCTTCGATGACTATGTCAGGCTGTTCCAAGAAACTGCCCTACAGAGTCAGTCATCAATGGACACAGAGAGCTTGCTACATCATATTCTCATAACAGGTAAGCTTTGCCATAGTTCTTGTGAAGACCTTTGGAATTTTCATGCTTATCTCCTCATTTCCTGACAGATGTAAACTGCAACTCATCAATCTTTTCTCTCACACTGTTTCATTATAACCAGCTCACTGCTTGCATTGTTGTGATTCATAATTGAATTTTTCACCTTGATTGATTGTCCAAAAGGTAAGACATCAATTTTGTTAAAATCTAGTATCCGAGGTATTGTTGTAACTTGAAAATGATCAGTCTCACGTTTATCAAAGGAGGATGGGTTTGTTTCTTTTCTCTCCAGGATATAAGGGATGTAGTTGCTCAATGTTGTTTTTCAAAATATTTTTTTCAATATTTGTTTTATGGCTCATCATAAGTTATTGGTACATGGTAGAGTTATATGAAGACTCCAGTGGAAAAAACAGATTAGTCACTTTTTCTATTGAGGGAGTAAACAGAAATTAAAGTTTAGAAGTCCATAGTTTTTCACTGTTTACCTTTTAAAAAACCCTCTTTTTACCGGAACTTACCTGGTTTTTGCAAATTATTGTTGTGGTTAACAAATTGTAGCAATGTACTTTATAACGCCGGGGCAGTAACTTATTTTTCACAAAATGTGACATCTGGTTTTTCCACTGGAGTCTTCATATATGATCAGTATGTATTGTTATTAATGTTATTTGAAACACAACATTAATATTACCATAAAGAGTATTTTGAAATTCCCCACTAGCCTGTGTTGATGATGATAAATGTAAAGAGTCAGATAGGGAACAACCTTTGAGTGTGGAATGAATGCTTAGATGAACATAAGGAGTTTTAAAATCTTTGCACTTTTTTCTGTGAGGATTTATTGGCATAGCCCTGCCATTATACTGTCCTGTCATGTCCTGTGTGCTGATATTCATTTCGTGTCCACATATAAGTACATGAATGTTTATGATATAATATTGTAAGTGAAGAAAAAGTAAGTTATCTGTGTGCTGTTGTCATGTCCATCCTGTGCTCATGTATTATAATCAACAGCACTCAAAATGTCTTGCGTCCAGGGCAAATGAGTCGAAAGTCATACTGGGTGATTTTGATCTATCGCCTTTTTTGTCCCAACTAAGATACCAAAGTTAGTTTGTGTTTTTTTTTTTTTAGGTATGAGAAGGTTAAATTTTCATTTTGTGAAAACAAAAAATAATTTTGTATCTGTGTTGGAATATAGTAAAAAAATATCTGTAGATTGAAATCACCTAATGCGACTTCTGACTCATTTGCCCTGGGCGCAACAAATAGTCCAAGTGTAGCAAGTCAGTGGACACGAAAGAAAGTTCACCATGTTTTGAATCAGTTGTTTGCACTGTGCAGGAGATGCCTCCCCTCCCGATTTCTGGGACTTCCGAGGATGGCCACGCATCAGCCAGAACCGAAACTTCACCACCCCTCGAGTTGTCACCCCCCACCTGATGAGACACCTCTATGCAAACCCAAAGTTCATTTTGATGTTCAGAGATCCAATCGACAGGTAACAGTTAGTCTTTACAAATCTGTAATAGTATAAAACTTCAGTGTTGTTCTTGATCTCAAGACATCAAAATTCTAGAGAAAATAATGGTGGAAACAGAACAGTTATTTTGATTATGAATTTCATTGGAATTTATGAATCATAATGATTGTGTACAGTGTTATTTATGGATGAGGTCACTCTTCATGTTTTTCCACTGGTAAATGAGCATGCTTAATAACCTTTTCAGTTTCATGTAAGTTCTTATTTTTCTATACTTATGATCTAGATCATGATAAACTTTCTTACATCGGCATTTTTAAAAAATATTCACAAGTATCTTTCCTCACTGGTTATAAACTATTGTGCTGTAAGCTGTAAAGTATGATTATTGTGCAGCATTTCTTATATTCACATATGTTTTCTGACTGATTATACTTGTAGACTATTGTTGCTAAACCTGCATTTTTTATTGTCAATGCTTTCCTAATTCTTTCCTTGCCAGGTTGTATTCTGATTATTTTTTTGTGGGTGGAGGTTTGACCTCACAGGATTTTCACAATGACATCTTGGCAACAATTGACCTGCTGGCCAGGTGTGTGAAACAGCATGGATTACAGAGATGTTTCTACGACCATGAGCTGTACATTAAATTGCCAGTAAGTCTTGTACTTGATAAGTAAATAATGGAACCAAGCCTCTGATATTGCCAACATATTATGCGCTGTATTTACAAAGATCTTTCTATGATCACTTGTGCACAAGCTGTATCACCCTCGTAGGGGCACGGGTTTAAAGTAGGTTTTCTGCTCCCATCTGTGGGCGGTGTAAGCCCACCATTGGTGGGGTGTCTCCCATGGAGTGCCATCTTTGATATTCCAGGGGAGGCGTCTCTTCTTTCTCTCCTTGCTCCTGTCTTCTGTCCCGCTTTCTTTCCTCTTTTCCTCTTGACGTGTAAACGTATCATATGGTGTTGGACACAATATAGCTGTAATTGTGCTGATGTGTTGTTAAACCCCAACACAAACAAAATAAACAAACAAAAAATGAAGAAACAAGCTAAATCTTAGATTGCATGAAAGTCTCACATTTGATTAGTAAATCATGGGATCCAGGGAGGGATATCCAGAGTAGTGCTCGCAAGGTGTATCTTAGATTTGTGAATGATGGGGCTTAGACAGTCTGGAGTCACTAAGCAACACATTGTGTATTGAGGCAGCCTGTTTTGCAGAAATGTTTCAAACTCCACAAACTATTCTTAGAATTTGAATGCAGGTAATGCATTCACTGCATTCAGTTTGTAAATGGTAGATACCAGGCAAAGCTATCCAAGGCGATGACTTGTTTTGGTAAATGGTGTGGCCTAGTTACGGATTTTCAAGGCAGTACGTCATGTCTTGCTTGAGGCAGCATGATTTGCTCAACAATCATGATTTGTGTATAAAATTAAATCTGATTGGTATACTCATTTTGTAAATGAGGTATTTCAAGAAAAGTCATGTGACCGAGGATTTTGGCTCACATGTTGATTTGTTTGCATGCTTTGCGCATGGCAGTCAAATCTAGGCGAATGATAAACTTTCAGGCATCTCACACCTCTTAAACAAAGTCATATCTGAGTAGGTTTCCTTCTGTCCTGTGTACAGTAAAGAGGTTGGTTGATCAGATAAGATAAGATGAGCTTTGATACAGTGTAAGCCTTTTTGAGCATATTGCTTTTTGCTGCAGTGTTTTCTTACATCCTCAGATGCTAGACATGAAAAATTTTAAACCTAATTTTCTTAATTTATGTGATATAACTGGATATTTACTTGATCACTTCTTCAGACAGGAAGTCATTTAACTATGCAACCATGTAGCGTCACCAGGATAAAAACAAACAGTACCATGACACATTATCTTAGAAAGGCAAGAAAGGTTTCACCTTTTGTGGGTTGCCTGAAGAATACAGATTATCCTTATGCAGATTTTATTCCTGACATTTTTTATATTAAAAACTAGGAACATTCGTTTATAGGGGCTGCGGCTCTCCTAGTTGTTTTTGATCTTTCGGTTTTCCTTTGGTGAGTTTTGCCCTGTTGAGG
>JBCAUA010827041.1:0-14405 GCA_038406235.1 Peronia verruculata
CGTAAATGTTACAAGACAACGGCATAAGTCTAGTTTACATCAAAACCCTATTGACACATTTAAGTATTCATAGAGATAAAAGTGACCTATCTAATCTGATAACAATAAAACGGAGTGTCTATCTTGACCTAGTATTCCAATGAGGCATAGGCAAATAAAAAAGTTGCACCACAAGGTAAAGGCGAAACAATTTTGTATTGGCTCGGACATGAGAGCGTCTGTTCGCAGTTTCTCCATCTCCCCCACCCGACACGTTACATAACTAACTGGATAGAATACCTTCTTACGCACGGACAGAGAGAAAAAGGTGCATCAATAGGTCCACATAGACTCTACGAAGAAAACATTCTTTTTACATCAAAATTTTTCTGGAATTTTTCATGGCGTATGTTTCATGCAAAAGGCGCAAAAGTGATTTTTCCTCTTTACACTGCTTGTTCAATTCCTCTTTTGTCTGGTAAATAGGAAGTAATAGGACTGAGCACAACGATCTCCCATTGTCCTGCGACATACCCGAGCGGCCATGAGTATCATTCGTCTCCGATTGCCCTCTACTGTTCCTCCTCTGGCCGTTGCAAATGACTTCACATGTTGATCTGTCACTGCCCACCAAATGTGCTTGTGTACAACAAGCGTGTATTTGCTTTGTATCTGTGTCCTATCTTATTTACTCCTTTGCAATACTCAAATACTGACATCTACACACACAGAAGCACATACACACAGGGACACAAACACACATGCAGGCATAGCCACATTCATGTAACTACTCATACAGATATGCACAAAGCCAGACCCGCGCATTTACGCGTACACACACGCATATACCCATACACACACATCGTTATGTTCCCCCACAAACACAGTTGTCAGCTGATGGTCGTAATATTCAGTTCGAACATTTGCCACATAGAAGGGAAAAGTTCACCTAAAACAGAATAGAAATATCCTGTTTACAAATTCAACATTTAACTCTAGAAAAGTCAAGATGTGAATCAGACTTACCCATCTTACTTTGCACTGGAATTACTTTGCCAACAACAGCACACGGCACTCATTTACAACAACGTAAAGTACGCTGTGTTACTTCTTAAGCATTATATTATAATGTAGAGTCACAAACTACCTGAATTTCCAGAACCATTTGTTCACACTTTAAGGGTAAAACACATGCCGATGTTTAGCTTTTATTACAGTGATTCGTAGTATAGAAACATAAAAACAAACAGCCCAGATTATAATAATTATTCCCCCCCCCCCCAAAGGTTTTGTAGTTGGCTAGGATTAATGGGTGATTCACAGTAATCATTAAACGTAGATCTGACCGAAACAGGTTCGTGGAAAAACAGAAGATACCGATGGCACTAAAACAACGTTAGTGAATGCGCTTTGCTTTGCTGCTATAGTCGACCTAAATAATCTGGACAGACAAATTTTTATTCCTGAAACACGAGCTAACCCAGTGGCGTTCTTTTTATTGTTTTCCATCTCAAACTACTTTGCTTCACAATTTCAGTTTTTCTTTTTTTTCTAAAAAAAAAAAAAAAAGTTCATGGAAGGAATATTTCAATCATGCGTCTGTCGCATAATGGGAGATCATTCTGCTCGGTCCTATCTCTTCCTTTTACCAGACAAAAGAGGGATTGAACAAGCAGTGTAAAGAGGAAAAAATCACTTTTGCGCCCTTTGTTTGAAACATACACAATGAAAAATTTTAAAAAATAAATAATAATAATAATGATAACAAAATATGATGTAAAGAGAATGTGTTCTTCTTATTGTTATAAGTTTATGAATTTTTTTGGCGAGCGGTCGGTCGAATGGCAAGCAGTAAAAGGAATTTTTCCTCTTTACACTGCTGGCTAAATACCTCTTTTGCCTGGCAATGGAAAGAAAAGGTCTGGTCAAAATGATCTCCCCTTACACAAGTCCCTCCTTAGGAAGGGGCAATTAATCTGGGAAACGATCTCCCATTGAAAGCTCTCTAAGTAAACAGTGGCAATATTCACAAAATCACTCTACCAAAACGTAGAAGAACTGTGCTGACATAACTTAGTTTATTCCTACTTCCATCTGCCATCACAGACTTTAAACCATCTTGCCCAGGAGGCAAATTTTAGAATTTTAACCACATGAATGCAAAATTGAACAAGAAATATAATGGGAGGAGAAGGGATAACTTTTGTTCAGGATCGACCAAAAAGATACAAAGAATTCTTGAAAGCATTAGCAGTATTTTCTAAATCAGCAGCCTGATTTGATCTTTTTCAAAGATAAATAAAACTATTTGATTAGCAGGGAGTAAGGTATTATACAATTTTTAGTGGCCTCTGGTAATCATAGTATTGTAATAATAACACTGTTGTCATGGGAAGCCTGGTAATTCTGTTTAAACGTGTAAGTTCAAAGTTGAAATTGTGTGTTCTGTTAATATCATCACATATCTAATGAAAATATACTGAAAAAAAAAGAATAAAATCAAAGTTAATTAAATCAAATGCAATAGGAGTGGAACAACGCAAAAGTGTCGAAAGAATTCCATCTTGATGACGCTGGAAAAAGAACCTGTTTTAAAATGATCGCTACCTTTCCAGATATTTCGAGAGAATTGTGTGAACAAATATCAAGAGATCCTCTCTAAGAACTAGTGTAAAGCCATTGAAGTGTCTATAAAAAGACATGAAAATCATGGGAATCAACGTGAAGGCTTGGATCACCTTGATTTGTGAGCGTTTGAACTTTAGCTAGGCTGTGAGTAAAATCTTTCCCAGGCTCAGGAGTCCCTGGTCTCTCGTACTGAGACAAAGAGACAGAGCAAAATAAAACAACAACAGCACAAACAACTACAACAACAACACCACCAACAAAAGCTTTCCAAGCTTGACACCCAATATTCCACTTGGGTATTAGACTGGTTGTATGGTGTGTTCTTCACTGAAGAACTTGTTCCTTATAAATATATTGAACAAACATGAAATCAAAATTACATGTATTTGCAAGCTAGCCTTGAAAACGATTGTTGGTCAATTTCATAAATTACACTGATACAAAGTGCACTATGACCGCATTCAATGTAGCGGACGAGATGAAATCAGTTCAGATCCAGATATAACCACTTGAAATTTGGTGTCATTGACCTGATTCTCCATGACCTCATTACCTTGCCAGACATTGGCTACCAGAGCATCTGGGTTTGACCTACTTATCTTTTCTACAAACAAACTTCTGACGGCCATTCTCAATATATCCAACAACTTCTAAATTAAAAGTTATGTTGTTATATCTTTCTCAGACAAGGAACGAATTAAATAACAAATACATTAACAGATAAATAGACAGACAAACGAAAGTCATCCATCTTTTGCCAGTAGTAACAAATTTCGGACAGTTTGTCAGTTAATGAGCTCAACAACTCCTCCGTTAATTGTATCTCAATCGTTCTTGAAGTGGGGATTTAATGATTATCGATTGCTTTGAACGATTCATTGACAGTTTGGCTCATACTTGGCCTGTTTCTTCCTTCTTGTGGTATTGTTCATTGTTGCCACTGAGAACTCAAAGTACTCGATTCTTTTCCTTCAGAACCTTTGTGATCTTCGTGCTTGACGTCGGCTGACCTCTGAGTCTGATAATAATGTATCGAGATGATAAGAGTATTTATTTTCTTAAGAAATAAAAGACCCATTTCGTCTTCGATACTAATAACTTTCAAAAACTTTGTACTTTTGGAAATTGTAAGCTTGAAACACACTGGCTTAAAAGTAGCTGTGTGACCCCATCTCGTAATTCCGTGCAGCTGTAGTCAGCGTCAGTACTATTAGGCATGTCTTGGTTTAATCTGAACATTTCTCAAGATGTGAGTCTCTGAGCCTCAGCAGGCAAACTGGTAGTTTAATATTATAGCTTGTCCACCTGAAGGAATGTATGTGGTCTAAGGTGTTCAACACAGCATTTTGAATTTAGCAGTTTGAAAACAGAGCTGACATCACCGACTGCCCTGAAAGAAAAACGCCAACTTTGCCATCCCGAGCTAGTAGGCTGTGAAAGAAGTTGACTTAGATAAATACATTGTTTCTAGGTACACGAAGTAGAGTATGGGCTTCAATCTGCACGAAATGTAATCTTTTTAGATCCACTCTCTTTTAATGTGTCACCCAGTTTCTCAAAGAGAATTCTCTACAGTCAATTACCACGAAGAGGACTGGATTAATGAGGCATGGAGCCAGATGGTGTGACATAGGAAGACAGAACAGACGAGCACGTTAACTCCTTGGGATGGCAACTGCTATACAACAAGTATCTTCTGAATAATGTTTTCAAGTTTTGCCCGCGAGAGGGCTCTCAGTCATGTCTACAGACTTACGTATGCATTTGAATTGTATTGCAGGATTATGTGTGCGAGCATGTCTCGAGTCTTTCTGTATACCATGTATGTATATGTACGTATGTCATTGCACTTGTTTGTCTTCAGGCATATTTCATGTGTGGCTGCTAAACATTTTAGTTCTGTAAAGCGCTTCGGGCCCTACGGGGATGAGGCGCTATATAAATGCCCTTTATTATTATTATTATTATTACAAGTTGGTCTGCTTCTGTTTCTATTTCCTTAAGCTTATCAGATCATGACGGCATCTTAAGATGACCACCACATGTCAATGATGTTATGAGCTGATTAAGGGCTTGTCCAGACCAAAAGCTGTGAGCTGTGTTGCAGTCATGCCGTGGGCGAGCCACTTAAATAACACTCTTTAGGTATACCAGATGTTCACACCAAAAGCTCCAGCCTCGCGGTGTGACTCAGCCACTGTTAGCCACGAGCTACGATATAAGTGCTTAGATATGGGCAAAGCTTCTCCTGGACCTTTCATCTATTTCTTTGGTCTTTGAGGGCTAATCTTAGGAAAGCCTTATGTATTGTCCAAAGCAAAAACTTTCGTGTCAACACATGCCAATTAGCCATTTTTTTTCAGTCAGATTGGTTACATCAGAAAAAAAATCACTTATTCTCTTCTTATTTGAAACACATGATGCAAAAAATTATGAAAAAAATTATCAGCTAGGGAAAAAATATATATATATAATAAAATGATGAATTTTTCAGTTTTTTTTTTTGTGTGTGTGTGTGACTTGTACTTCACGTAACCAGCAAAATAAATGTGACATTTTACTTCTTTACAATATTTGTGTTTTACCTCTTGTACTTGGCAAAGGGAAGTAATTTGGCTGATGGTCAAAATGGCTGATTAGACCAATGAAAGGTTTTCAGCTGTAAAACTGTATAGTCCAGAGGTGTCATAAATGTCAGTATGAGTTGATTAAGTGCTTAGGTTTGGGCAAAGCTTCTCCTGGACCTTTCATTTATTTCTTTGGCCTCTCAGGAATGATCTTAGGACAGCCTTATGTCCTACCCAAGCCAGAAGCAACAAAGGGGATGAGATGGTAAAAAATAACCAAAAAGTAGCTAAAAACATTTGAGACACACAAAGAATACGATTGATCCCCAGAAGCGCGGTGACCACAGATTTGAGCAATCTTTGTGTATATGTACTGTTCTATCTAACCAGTGATGTCCAAGTGCTTATGGCTGATTAGACGTTCAGTGATTGCTATGAAGATATATATGATAATATATGAGGATATATGGAGGAAAGCCCTATGAATATATATATATATACATATATATATATTGAAAAATCATTTACGTGGTACTTATTTGCCTTGAGAAATACAGGATTTAATTTTGTACCATTCAAGGCATATATAATAACTGACAGTTTCAAAGAAAAAGAAAGAAATCCTTACTTTGCCTTCTAATATTTTGAAAGCTTATATTGGAATATGCTGAAACAGAAGAATCAAATGTGATGAAAACAGCCGTTCTATCAAAGTACCGTAATCAAAATTTATGTAAGCTTTAACTGACCTAGGACTCATACGAGTGGATGGTCTTTCAAAAGGCCCCAACAACAAGATATTGATGTATTATCTCATGGTCCATTTCCTTTATTTGATCTCAATCTGTCATAGGTCATTGACATTTTCACTGACCAGTATCGAACCATGTACAGAAGGATGGCTGACACTGTAGCAGAGAAACAAAGTGGAAACAAAATCTAGGTGAAAAATGTGTAAATTCCATCTGGTCATGAACCAGGGGTGGACAGAAATACATTGACACCAATCTCTTCCATGTGGGTGAAATCACGATTTGGCGCTTTTCCTATGTTTAGTTTCCCACTAATGACATTTGTCTGATCTGAAGTTGAGGAATTAAACTCAATAATTAAATCTCTGTTCTAGTTTGGATCCGCTTCAGTCTCAGCCAAAGGTTTTTGCTTCAGCTTATCTGAATCATTTTATTTATTTCCCTTTCTGATTCGGATGACATGAGTCATTTTAAGCAAGAAAAGACAGTTCTCCATAAAAGGAATCATATTTTAACTTTATAAAGGAAGCATGACGTCTTGATCTCTTTAGACCAGATTATGTATTCGACATGTAGCAAATTTATGAATAACAACGACAAGTACAACAATAACAACAACAACAACAACAACGATAACAACAACAACAACAACAACAGCAACAATAACGACGACGACGACGACAACAACAACAGCAACAACAACAACAAACTAAAGATTTTGAAAAAGTTAGTGACATTTTTACCGTGAAACTATAGTTCAATAATTCTGCACATATGGGTATCTTTTACATGGAATAAGATTTCAAGTACTTCATTGAAAAGGTCTTCTTGACTTTGCCTTTATAAGAGAAGAATGGAGTATGTTACTGGTGATTCATTGAAAGTTTATGTCTCATATCGAGTATCCCCTTGATATATTTTCTTCACGTTTCGTGTCTTTCCCAGCCTGAGCTCAGCATCCCTGTCAATAATAACATGTCTGACAGTTCACAGAATTGTGTCAATGGGTCCCCGTCCTGATTCAATCAAATAATCGTCTCGTGAGGCTGGAGGGTTCATAGCTATCTAAGCCTTCTTTGCCCCCTGTTCTCTCTCTCTCTCTCTCTCTTTCTTCCCCTTTTTAATTTTTGCTTTCTTGGTTTGGTTGTCTCTTTGTTTTCAAACTCCAAATGATCTCACTAATTCCAAGTTACATCGTGACCTCTCTGGTCCTGGTGAGTCATCCTATTCTCGGGAGACTAACTCGACTCAGTGATTATATACATTGAACCTCCCAAAGTTTGTGACATCCGGGGCGCGCACGCACACACACACACACACACACACACACACACACACACACACACACATACACACACACACACACAAACTGTCAAGGTTTTGCTTCTGTCTCTGAGTAAGCTCTTGATTATGTTTGACTTTTTCGTATTTGCTTTGGTTCTTGTCTTGCTTTCTCTTATTAATCTTACCATGCGGGTTGAGCCTTGACTGAAATGCATGTTACTCAGAGAGGCTGAAACGAGTTTATGCCTTCCAATTTGCATGATAGTGTTTTCAGTAAAAGGAAAAGGTGATAGATCTTTAAAAGCCTATTTGATATTGCTAGATCGATAAAACCTTGATCACCTTACATATAGCTGCTGTTGTAATGCAGGCTTCCCGTTAAAGTAATAAAATAATATAGAACGCAATATCGTAGAAACTGAATGACCTAGCCAAATACTAGATGCTACGGGATGCTTGTTTGTTTTGTTTGTATTTAAGGTTAAACTACACATCAGCACGCCTACTGCTATATTGTGTTAAACACGGTAAAATACAGTTACACGTCAAGAAGAGATGAAAACTGTATTGACAGGTTTATGTTTCCAGAAACCTATCAATTTATAGATTGCAGCTCCTCTTCCTGACTGTTGCTTTATTCGAACAATAAATGAAAATTTCCGCACCATATTATATTGTAGTAAGTAAATCATTTCTTTGTCTAGAACTTGACTCACTGTGGTGTAGGCTAGATCTATTTAGTAGACTTTGAAATGACTGGCATCATCTTCAGCTGATTAAAACAGAGGCCAATGTGCTTAAACATTATGAAACAAAGGCTTCCATTTAATCAGGTCTTAGAGCTTGTCACTGTTCCGTATCTCGACTAATAGCTCTTCTCATACCATTGTCCCAACATTTCTCTAACGAAGCTCGCCGCCCTCGTATCATCCTCTGTGGGATTCTATATATTGAAGCGCTTATATTTGGCTTGATCAGTGCTTTATCCCATTCGACACCATCTTCTCCTGGCTTTTTTATCCTCCATAGCCGTCTAGTTGGTTTTTCAGAGCGCCATTACTTGTAAGCGTTTGGACTGGCATGTAATATAATTTTAAATGGAACATAAAATAGATTTAGGTGTTATATCGCCGTATAGTATACAGATTTTTGAGTACATATATGGTCTCTCTGAGCGTTACCATTACTTGTGACAATATGACAACATAGTGAGTGTCTACATTGAACTGTTTCTTGTTCAAATACTATAGTTGCCACTCTGTTTGCAAGGATGTTGCTTATCCTGCAGATCGTAACAATTTCAAAAAAAAGGAAGATTAGAAATAAAATCAGTTAAGATGGAGGACATCTGAGAAGAATTAAGTTAAAAAAAAAACAAACATATAGGGAAAAGATGAGAAGGAAACAATAAATGAAAAGAAGAAAATTAAAAAGGCAAATAGTACAAAATTTCTATACTTGAGTACAATTGTTACCTTATTCGTTATGCTGAGAGAATGTGAATGAACGAAAAAGAAAAGAGGTGGACTGAAGAGAACAACAACAACAACAACAACAAACATAACAACAACGGGACATTTTTCTGGATAGTAATTACAGAGCATTCTCGAGAACTACTCAATGTTATCCAGAATGATTATCGTGTACTTGCTATCCAGTCATCCACTTATACATTTATAATAGACAGATAGAAAGAAAGAACGACCGATAGATAGATAGATAGATAGATAGATAGATAGATAGATAGATAGATAGATAGATAGATAGATAGATAGATAGATATGAACATGCATACATACATACATACAGACAGACAGACACACACGCACACACGCACACATGCACATACACACATACTTACATACATACTTACATACACACATACATACATACATACATACATACATACATACATAGACACATACACACATACACACATACACACACACACACATACACACATACACACACACATACACACACACACATACACACACATACACACATATACACATACACACACACACACACACATACATACATATAGTTGGAATTGTCTAATCAAAGCTTGTTTATATGTTTATGCCTGTGTATCTCAGTATGTTCTGTGTGTGTCAAAGAAAGTACGCAGCCGAAGTTTTTCTCCATCAAATTCCGGACAATTTAGTAAACATGATTATACTGATTCTCTTGTGACATACTTCATCTTGCAGAGGTGGAATGCTCTTAAGACACACTAAAGAGGATGAGCTGTGACGAAATCACAGAGATTTGCCTCTTCATGTCCCAGGAAGGATTTTTTTTAATAGAGTCTTTTGATTGACAACGCCGGGGCATATCGAACGTCTTATCAAGGGAATGGTTAGTGGGGGTAGACGTGGAGGGGGGGGGGAGTTGAAAAGTGCATTGAGGGATAGATTGGGGGAGGGGGTTGATGGATGAATGGATGAATTTTTGGATGGTGGGATGGATGGTGAGGTAGATGGATGAATGGATGGATGGATAGATGGATTTATAGATGGATGGATGGATGGATGGATAGATGGATGGATGGATGGATGGTGAGATGGATGGTGGGATAGATGGATGAATGGATCGATGAATGGATGGGTAGAGGAATGGATGCATGGATGGTTGGATGGGCGGATTGATAGTTGAATGGATGAAAAAATGAATGAATGAATGAATGGATAGATGGATCCACCCATCCATTCATCTTTAACCAACCATCCATCAATTCATTTATCCATTCAAACAGATAGATAGATCCATTTATGTCTGCACGTGAGAGAGAACAACACGATAAAGAGTTTCCGATGTGTATGTCTTAAAGAGAGTATTGTGCTGTCTGTATGTCTATTTACCTGATCATTTGACAGAATATCTCAGTGATATAATAGCCCCCTGTATATATTACTGGCCTGTCTCCTACTAGTTCATGTGATACTTACATATTATTATACTGACGGACTTTAAAAACGTAATCTTGATATATAGAATCATGCTCAAGTGTTGCGTTTTTAAGGTCCGTCAGTATACCTTTGCACGTATAAGACCTCTAGATACTCAGAGCCAGGTACATGTGGAGATTGTCAAAACTGTGCGATTTACGCTCTATAGACAGGAATCATTTACATGTGAGAGCCCCTTAGAATGTCTTCCTTCAATCCCCGCCAGGAGATCCGAGAAAGTGGTTATGGTTTTTATAAGCTTTTCAACCTCCTGTAGTGGTGGTTATCTCAGCTGTGCACAACCGTGGTCAAAAAATAACATAGCACTATTGTGTTATGTGATCAAGGATGATATCATCCGACAAAATCTTTTACTGTTTAACCTTTTCAAAGCAGAGAACCCATGGGTTAAACATTACTAATAAAACACCCCATGAAAAGAGGAGATCTCTCTGAGAAAACTTATCTGAATAGATGAAGCATTATGTATGATTTCAAAATTTTTATAATAATATCAATAATGGACCCTAAAGGAAATCATAATAAAAAATCACGCCTAACCAACATAAATGAAAGGTTAAACTTTTTTCATTATTATAATTTTATACTCTGATTTATTCCATGAGAAATCACAAAGTGATATTTTCTGAAGACAATGCGCGCACCTCCATGGCGACTATACTGAAAGACAAACATGAACAGGAGATAATTTAAAAAATGCGGAGGGCTCAGAATTGCTAATTAACGAATAGCTTCTGGTATAATGCATTACGAAAATTAATGCAGTATGTCCGTTATCCTATTGTTATTATTACTGTTATTAATATTTTGAATACAAAAAAAAAAAAGACCATATATGCATAGCATATTGCCCCCCTCCCCCCCCCCCTTCTTTTTTTGTTTGTTTAAAATGAATTCCCATAATTAAACATAGAGATTGGTATATTTAAAGTAGTCTTCAAAATGACCGAGTTGAAAGTTTTTTTCTATTGATCCTGATATTTTCATTTTGAAATCAGTGAGCTTCGTCGGCTGTTGAAAGGCCAATACGGAGAAGGGTATGATAGTAATTTCTTTTTTTTTTTTTTTTTAATTTTTATTTTTCAAAATTTTCTCCAATAAAAGGTTGTGAGAACCCAGACGGGGATTCTAACATAATTCTTTATACTTTTCTGTGTACAATCCTGAAATTCAAAGGGTTAACAACGAATGCAAAGAAGGAACCGCGAAGACTCGTCTATTTTTTCTTCTGTCCCAGGTTCTGTCGTCTTCGAGAAATATCCCTGGATGGAAACAAAGAAAGTCCATGAAACCGAGTCCAGGGGGAACTATCAGCATTGTCACAAGGAAAAGGTTAGTAAAAGGTCAGCTGTCAGATTGTTTTACTGACGTCAGATGTCAAATGTGTCTCTTAAAAAAGAAAAAGAAAGAAAAAATTTAAAAAAGACAGAAAGAAAGAAAGAAAAAACAGACAGATGCCATCGTCAGACATGAACTGGATTTGTTTGACCTCTTTTGACAGAGCTTGAAGTTGGTAATTGAAGACTAAGAATGTCGTGGACATCAGCCACAAAATACGCATTTCTAACGCCATAACTGCTCATCGTAAGAGAATAAAGCCAGCATATATTTATATCTAACATAATAAATGATTTTTTAAGTAACAGTTGTCTTTGCATAATGATTGAGGATTTCTGCAAATCAGTACAAAGTAGCTCAGGCTTACATTGTAAAAGATATGTGTAAAAAAAAGAAAGTGTAAATTTGCTTCAAAATGTGAGTCCAGTAAGCGAATATGCCATTACATATTACGAAAGAGACGCACTCACATATACACGCATATACACCTACACATATCTACACGCACACATACATATTAAAAAGATATCTGTGCTTTTCCTCTTCATGTACCTAGGATACGAATTCTAACAATAACGACAACACATTTGTCCATATCAGTTTTCCAGCTGTTTTCATCAGTTCTATTCCAAAATGGATCTGGAAATGGGGAACAAAGATTCTTACATGATAACCCATTAGAGACAATACTCAAAAGGGTAGCAGACTTGGGCCAGACCAGAGTGATATCAAACGAGAATACGACAATGTATTGACGTATATGGTACAAAAAGAATTAATTGCGATGCGACAAGATGACAGCAAGCTGTCATCAAATCTTGAGAATTTTGAGTTATTTGTACTAATGCGTAGCTTATTCATTTCGCTTTCTGTGTCTGACGTCTGAAAAAAAAATTCTATTCTATCTTAAGTAGGCTGAGATATTGGCAAATAAAGACGATTTGGGGGGCAGGGGGGGGGGGGGAGGTTGACCTGTTTCTACAACTGAATTAAATTGAGTTTGTAAATTATTTTTAAGTTTTGTTGGGCCATGCCGCAAAATTACAATTTTTGGGGCTTTTATTCAATCCATTTCAGAAAAGTTAACTCTAAAATGCATTTTTAGATTGATATAGAAGGGTTCTATGAAGAAATAAAATTGCGTTAAAAATTTGTTCACATGAAAAACGCGTGATATCTCCGGTCGTCTCAGTTCGACAAAACTCCTGATTTCATCGTGTCTCTTCTCAATTTATAAAATAATAGCTGTTAGATATCTGTATCATTATAAAACGGGCCTAGAAAATGTAGCAGATGTATGTTGTAACAGGCAGCTTTTACAATACTGGTAAACGATCATAAGTAAGCGATCCATTTTTTTTTCTTAAGACAGCAAACAAGAGTTCTTGTCAGTCATCGAGGCCGTTATAGGTCACAAGGTGAGTGGTGTTGGTAATTTCATCTTGTGAAACGTGACTTCGTCACAAGGCGTGACTTGCTAATGTCCGTCACGTTATTGTCACGTGTTAAAGCTTAGAAACGTCCATACGGATGTAGAAATGGCCTTTGGGGATGGGTCGTTGGCTTCTGAAAGGAGCCGGCGGAAAAGGTGAGTGGGGAGGGGGGGGGGGGATGGAAGGGTTTTGGGACCAGAAAAAAAAAGCTGTAACATAATAAGTGGGGTAACTGGAGGGAAAAGGTGACTAAATGAACAAAAAAGAACAAAAAAGCCAGGACATTAAATAGATTTGTTCAGCCCAAGCGAAAGGTTGGAAATACCGACGTCTATTTTTAACAGGGGGTACAAACACTCCAAACTATTCACAAATTTGACTGACTTTTCAGTTTGACCCTGTTAGAGTCGAGAAGAAATGTGTCACTAAAACTCTTCACTGTGAACCAATTGAACCTAGATGGCCTCCAAATAATAGTAGTATTGAGTAGTGTTAATGATTAATTGACGTAAGAAAAAGTATGACGTACCTCCGGCGTTGCCTTTTTCCCGAAGTTTTGCGTTCAACACTAGTATTGTGGGATTTCGTGGTGTTTATTTTCAGTAGGGGGTACAAACTTCCGCCTGGGATTTCCTGATCTGTGCTTAGTCGAATGAAAACTAACTGCACTTTTGGATGCCCAGTGAACAGGTGTCAGGGTAAACATAAATACGGACTGGCTATCTACGTCTTTCAACCGCCTCAAGGCGTATCTCGATAGAGTCAGAATTGGCAACACCTTGGGGTATCAGGCATTATAACTATTTTGTAATGATCTCTGCCCAAATAATACTGATTATTTCAATTCCATGTCAAAACAATGATTTTAATGTTCTACATGATTAATCATTGTTTTCCAATGCTAGTAAACAATTTTGATAAACAATGATTTTTTTTTAAATATTCCAAAATTATAATTCTGTTATCCGAATCAGGCAGAGCATCTTTTAGAAATGTAGCAAAGATACTTTCTGTACATTGTACACGATGATTTTTTCAATACTTATGAAATCTGTCTATATGTCGGTGTGTTGGTGGATAAATGGATGGATGGATGGTTTATAAAATGAATGGGTATATGGATAGGCAGACGGATGGCTGGCTTGATGGAAGGATAGGTTGACAGATGGATGGAAAGATGCATGGATGGATGGATGGATAAATGCATTCATTCATGATGGATATATGCATGCATGGATGGATTGATGGATGCTTAGATAAATAGATGGATGTATGAGTGAATGAATGGATAGATAGATAGATGGATAAATGGGTTGATGGATGGATAAATGAGTGGATGGATGGGCGGATAAATAAATGGATGGATAAATGGATAAATGGATGGATAGATAGATAGATAGATAGATAGATAGATAGATAGATAGATAGATAGATAGATAGATAGATAGATAG
>JBCAUA010827063.1:0-20197 GCA_038406235.1 Peronia verruculata
TTATTAGGGCAATTAAATTTATACAACTCTTGATTTACAATGGTCAAATCAAATCAAGGTATGTAAGATAGTTATATCGTAGTTACATCATATTTACCATTTTGTTCTTAATTTGCATCTTTATTTCCAAAGTGGTTTTTCAGTTTGTCGCACTAACAAAATCAACAGCTGTTCCTTAGTTCAGAAAATTTTATCACTTTTCACTTTGTTCTCCTCCTTCATTTCCACATTATTTCATTCTCGACTAGTAAGTGAGACAGTTATTGTTCAGTTGTGAAGAATTTTCCTGGATTTAGCCAAGAAAACATCAACAACAAACAAATTAATTCTGTTAGTTGTTTCTGCTTGTCTGTGATACATTGAATGGAAGTATTCTCTCAAAAAGATTTTCCTTTTTGCTGCTTGCAGGAGGCCCGCAGAGAGGAGATGATGGTAAACCGCCTCATGAGACAGTCACAGCAGGAAAGACGCATTGCTGTACAACTGCTGCAGGTAAACTAAAAATCATATGATATCACTTTCATTTGTAATGATTTCACTGTGGACCAGTGTAATTTGTTGGAGCTTTCCACTCTTTATGAGGCTGTTGAAAACTTATTTCTAGGAAGGAGCTGACTAATAATTCTCACAGATAACATGTTCTCCAAGTGTGATTCTGATTCAGGTATCAGATTTTTGCTTTCACAGTTTGTCCCTGCCAACACATTGACTGAATGTCATCATTATTCACCACTAATCCAAGTCTATATAAGTTTCTCAATAATCATAGAAATATCATCTGATTTCTTGAATACTGTTTTTCAGGCTCGTCATGAGAAGGAAGTCATCCGTCAGAATCGTATCTTGAGAGAGAAACAGTATCAAGAGAGAAGATTGAAAGATTTTGAAGATGCTTTGGACAAAGAAGCAGTGAGTACCACATGCCACACACAAGAAATAAAATATTTTAATTTATCTGATGTTGCCTTTCAAAGTAGAGCTTTTTACAGAGCAATTTTGATGCTAATGGAAAAATAAATTTGTGAGAAATGTTGTTATAAATAGAGGTCCACATCAAGCTTTCATGGTACTCTCTATCTGTAATGCTTTCGTAGGAGCTGGACTACACCCACACTATAGACTGAGTGTTCTTCTACAGTTACAGTGAATGTCACACACAATAGATCGAAGGTTAATTGGAGAGGATGATTATAATTTTGTGTAATTATTATTCATGTTGACAGGGACATTGAGATACAATCTAAACTGAACAAAAATAAACACTATCATTCCAAACTTTACATTTCAACCAAAATATTACCAGTTTTTGTTCATGACACTATTGTTTTAGTGCCCTCTGCTAGTAAATGCAGAATTGCAGTATCTCCTAGCAATATTTTCTTAATGTAATCAAACAAAAAAAAACTACATCAGATAACCTTTGAAGTAAGAATTATATTGAGATTTTTAAAGTTATCGAAGTGATGAAGTCATAGTGTCACAACTGTGGCATTTTAGATGCACTAGTTTAGCCCGAAGCCATACGTGGGGTCATAAGTATCAGGTTACTGTTTGGGCACTGCTGTGTGGCAGGAAAATAGACAGATTTAAAGGTGGCTTCTTTATGTTAAGGAACGCAGTTATGGGCTGTTTTTGATGTGCTAAGCTTAAGTGATTGTTATGTTTTGTGAAAAAAAAAAAAAAAGCCTGTATCCGAAATACTTATGCTGAAAACACATCTGAAGTTGGGCTTATTTTCATCTCAAAATGTAACTATGAGTGATACTTCAATTACTTTTAATTACACAACCACACCATGGATCTAGCTTAAATTTCTGGATGTTGTAGATAATACCTTTATGCATATAGATATCAGATTTACTTTGCCACTTCACTAAAAATAATATCTCCCTAACAATTTCATCCTCATGCAGCTGTTGCTGTCGATTAAAAAAAATGATACGACAGAGCAAAATAAATTTCAATACGCATGATTACTTGTTTTTCTCACTTAAATAGAGAAAGCAAGCACATATATAATACTTCTATTTCATGACTGTTGATTATTTTGGACATTTTACATTCACTTTTAAATACATTCTATACTTTCCTCCTATAGATATAGATTATGTGTGTGAGACTAAGAGTTAATCCTTGTCCAATAGCTTCTGTTTGGTAGCCTTTCCTTTGACTGATTTAGTTGGAACTGCTGACGAAACATTTGGCTGACTTGAAGAAGATAAGAATTCATTATCGACCTCAATTTCTCCAGATCATTATGAATTCCACTCCCATTTTTCAAGCTTTGATATGAACTGGTGGCTGTTTTCTGTATCTTGCCCTTGACTGTCTGTAAGACCAGAGGTTGTGACTTTGTTTTGTGCCTCATAATTCATCAGTGGGAATCAGCCTTTAGTTTTCTTTTGATAAGAGAAGTGAGCAACTCTTCGTTGTCATATGTCAGAGGCCTGTCTGTATCTTTGTTATGATTGTTGTCAGTTGAGGTACATAACTGTTTAGTTTGCAATGATGTTATACATTCATATGGGGAAGTTGAAGGATTCAGAATTTCTAAGGGTGTTGAATAACTGATGGGGTCAAAAGAACAGAATGAGGTACTGGAACATATACTGGGAAAAGTGTCTTCATCATCAGCTCTATCACACAATATTTCTTCATTGCTTTCTGTTCCATCCAATACTATTGCATTTTCACGCTCTGTTGTGTTGTTTCCTTGTGACACATCCTAATCTCAGATGTGCACTATGAGTGCACACAGAATAGGTTGAAGTGTTTTTTAACTATCAAAAACCCACCAGATATCATTATGGTATTCAGTTAGTTCTTTGGCTGCTCTAAATACTACAGTGCTTTGTCTCTTCTTGAGATTTTTAATAGATGAGAGACAAGTTTAGCGTGTATACTTAGAGCGGGTCCCATCTTTGTCTTTTCTTCTATCAATAATAAAAATTAAATTAATTTCCTTTTTCACACATAGGTGTTTTTTTTTTTTTACTCATTTCTTTTGTTCTGAGTCACAGTTCTCCTCTCCCAGGTTCGAAACTGTTCATTCAATATAGCCTTGTATATTTCCAGTGCATGTTTTTCCATTGTAAGCACATGAAAAAGATGTCAAATCCTAAGCGGTTGTGGAGCCAGTTAAAGAAAATTTTGTCTTGACAAGCACTGATTGTGATATTTACCCTGTTACAGCATAAAAAGGAATGTGAAGCAGATATGAAATTTAGAGGATTAAGAGTTTAAATGTAGCTGATCACAGTCAAACAAAAACTGCAGAGTCACCATGTGGGAAATTTGAGATGTAATTAATTACCTAACTACTTAGAGGCAGAGTTGTAGGTTTTGCACAGTTTTCAAACATCTATATCACTCATATTGACATTCTTAAAGACATTGTAATTTTCATAGTTTTAAAGAGCATAAAATAAATTTTCATATGAATTATTTAAATCTGGATTGGGGATAATTAGAACTAGACATAAAAAGCTTTAAGGTTTGCCAATGTCCGAGGCACTGGAAGAATTTTCTGGTACACAGCCATTCCGCCTATTGATCCCATGGGGGGGGAATTAGTGGCCTTGCTGCAGGTAACTGCAACCCAAACTAAAGGTCACAATTTCGGGGGTTTTATGATGCTGTGAAATACAAGACTGCATAAACAAGATGTACATTTAGTGACTTCTTTTATTCTCTTATAGGCAATAACTGAGCAACCATAAGTAGCTAGGAATGTTGTTAGTGAATTATTGAATCATCCTACCCTAGGAATGGAATATTTGTAACTTTGAAATACCCAGTAATCAGTTTTAATTTGAACTGTGATGAAATTGGCAGAATTTTCCTCTGTGTATTTGTTTTTAGAACTGGAGCAGATTGTTTCTACTGGCTTGTAATTTTATTTTTTGTAAAGGAAATAGCAGCCTTGCATAAAATGGAATATGGAGAGCAGATCAGACTGGATCAAGAGCTGCATGATGCCATTGCAGCCCAACGAGCAGAGGAACGATACCTAAGACACTACAATATGTGCGCTGAGGTTATCGGAAGCATTGTTGATTTTGCCTGCAAGGTGGCTGAGTACAGGGAACTCACAAACAAGTAAGATGACTTCTTGACCAGAAATATATCATCAGACTTATAAATGTACACAGAAATCATCTTCAGGACTATATGGAAATAGTATATTTATGTACATATAACTGGATTTTGCTAATCTAATACATGTTCAATGAACATTTTTTTGTAGTAGGAAGGCAGATAATGAAGATGACATAAAAAATAGCACTTTTTCACAGATCATTAATAACACTTACATGATTATGTTCAAGATATACAACCCAAATTTGGAATCAGTTCTCAAAGTAAGTCAGAATCCATAAACTTAGTTCCAATAATCAATCCTTGTAGAAAGAAGGAGAATGTTATAAGTAAACAGGCCCCCTATTTCTGTCCGCTCACTGCTAAAATAATAAAATCAAATCTTCCAAGACTGCATAAGCAGGCATTCACAAAATACATTTGTTTTGTCTTTTGTAAAATAATCTTATTCTCTGTTTTTCTGGTTCAGCCTCCTGCCAGCCAAGCTGATGAGAGAATGGAAGCTGTTGTTCACCACTGGACAGCCACTCTTTGAGGTGGTGGAGCCAGAAGTCACCGAGCTGACACCAGAGCAAGTCCTTGAAGAGGACAGGCAGCAGTTGCTTGATGAGGGAGACTTCATGGAATATAAGGTGAGACTTATTTTGCATGTACTAATATCATTTTACCAGGTAATAGGATCTTTAGGATCATTAATAGGATCTTGTGTCAAAATTGTTATGCAAAGAATGAAAGGTGTCAGTGGAAAAGAAATTAAGCACACTTTATTTTGCAAAATGAAATTTAAGTTCAAAAGTTTTCTGTGCCCAGATGTTCACGCTCAGAAATAATTCCGGTGACTGAAGGGTCCATGATGTTCTGTTCTCTTTGTGAATCTCTCTTTTGTACTTGGCTCACTTCACTAGTTTATGTGACAGTTATATGTTTATGTACAGTTTATCTTTGATTTTTGTTATTATTCATTTATGAGTTTGCTATGGAGTCATTGTTGTAATTATTTTCTTTGTGTGTATTTTGTTTCATATTATATTCATTTTATCATGAACATTATCTCTAGATGAAAGTTGATGACGAAGATTTCATCAAGCCTTCTTGAAGAAGATAGAGGAACAAAGAATTGCTTCATGTTTGATAGATATATGTTTTGTTTTGTTTTTTTTCATTTAAAAATGGAATGGATTTCTGAGTCTTAAACCAAATTTCTTTCTTTTTTTTACACCACTCATTTTCATTTTATATCATTAGGAGCTATCTGCTTCCATAATCAATTCTGTATTGTTTCTAGCACTGCTGAGTACGCAATACTTGGCAGCAGAAGAAAATGTGCTTTGAGGAGAAAAGAGCAAATGGTGGATTGTCCAATAACCAGCACAAATGGACAGTTTTCTGTGGTATTATTGTTAGCATTGTATCCATATGATCATTTACCGTTTTAGAGCATTAACCAGTGGTATGTGTTGGAAAGTCACACTGACATGTCTGTTTCTTAGACTATGACTGGTGAGTGGCAGCCACCAGAGACATCTGAATTCCACGAGCCACCGCGAGATAATCCTGTTGTTGGTCATGTTGTCCAGAGGCTTTTCAACATCGTTCACCCTCCAACTGTAAGTTGAACACCAGGATATGGTAAGAATAGAAAGGTCATTCTCTTCCCACCTGTATAAGATTGAGAAAGAGACACTCTTTTTCTTCTTTTATTTCCTATCCTGGGACAATAATTTTGGTCACTGGATCATTCACCAAATCATTATGACTTATATCTGAAATACAGTATCTTTCATCATGTGTTCATGTTTCCTTTAAATATTGTTTCCTTTAAATATTATATACCTTATTTGCTTGATGATAATCATTGATGAAACTGTCGTCTCCTTTCAAAGTGATCAACCAGAGATTTGATTAAGTTCATGTCTCTTTAGTGCGTATTGTTGACAGAATTTGATTTGACTTATTTTCTGTCTCGTAATGTATCAATGTATAAAATCCTTTCATTTTTTTTCTTTCTGTCATCAGCCGCCCCCTCCTCCACCTGAGTTCCCACCTTTCCCAATCCGTGCCTGTGTGCTTGGTAAAATCTTCAGTGGCAAATCAAGCTGTATCAAACGTCTTGCTGAAGGTGAGCATGTGATCCACTCTGACTTACTATTTCTCCATATGATTGCCATGATGAAACACCTGAAGTTTACAGACATGCTTAAATGGATGACATGCATTTTTGAGTGGTTCAAGAATGCATGTGTAATTTTAAATACAGTAATGCATATGGGATTATTTCACAGTTGTTTTGATTCAGCCGTAAGACCATAACTAAATCCTAGAGTTATATTACCTTACTTGATAAGCTATTGAGGTTAAAATAGATCAGACTACATTGAACAGTACTATAAGTGTCTTCTCTGAATCACCTATAAGACGAGAAATAATTTATAGAGCCATCCTACTTAAGTGATGAACTATCAAGGGTGAAATAAGTAAGATCACTTGAACAATACTAATAGTATTTTATCCATAGCACAACAATATTTGTGAGATTATACTATTTGTGCTAAATTATAGAACATCGCCTTGAAGTCCTTGTACCAGAGGAATTGGTTCAAGAGGCAGTCGAAGCTTACAAGGCAGGGGAAGTGCAAACAGTGGAACAGGTAAACAAAACCCAAGGATTTTAATTACAGGAATTTAGAAAAGAGCCAAGAAATAATTAAGATTTTACTCATCTTTCCTGAACAAAGATGAACCCACTCTTTTTGGAATATAAATTTCATCTGTTTCTCATTTTATTCTCAACTTTGCTTATACTCTTACTGCATTTGAAATTTTTTAGCATTTAAATCATTTTAATACTCCAGCATTCTACTGTGCAATATATTTGTAGTTATGTGCAATGTGGCCCACATACTGATATGGTATGTTATAGGCAGGATGACCCAAAAAAACTGTGGATGGAAAATTAAATTTAATATTTTTGCAATTCACAGTGAATTTTGTTACATTTTTGTTACAAAATTGTGTAAAAGTGTACCACATTTAAAGTCAGTCAACACCTCACTCACAGAAAATATTTGTCAGAACTGGATGAAATTGAGTCTGATTTTTTTTAATGGCAATTTGTTCTATATATAGAGCTATTAGGGGTTCAACGCAAAAGAGAAATTGCTGTACTGTGTTTTCATTAAAGAATTGTTTAGCCTCAACTCTTCTGTACTGAATATTGACAATCAAAGATAACTTTTGTGACCACATTGTTGGTAAAATCTAATTTTTTTTAAATGAAACCTTCCCCTGACATCTGACTCATTTCATTCAGTTGTACAACATTAGATTTTTCTGCCTTTAGGGTGACAACAATAACATTTCATTTATGCACCAATGAACTTTTCTGCATGTGCTTTGCATCTGCACTTTGGCTCACAATTGTCCCTGGACAGTTTGAAATGTAGTGTAGATAGTTGTTGTCATTACACATATTGATGTGTGTTGTTTTTCTTCTCTTATGCAATCTGTCACAAGCTCTCTGTCTTTCTTTTTACTTTAGAATGAAACTGATAGCTTTTGGTAACTAATCTCCGAGGAAGCTGCAAATTGACATCACAGAAATACCATTTTGCTCTTAATATAGATCTTGTCATTTCTCCTGACTTGTTATGAGTTCTTGCCATAGAAATAGGAATCCTCTTCTAATAGGTAGTACTGTTCTCATAATCTACAGTCAAACACAGAAAACTCAAACACACAAATCTCAAATTCATGGAAATGTCAAACATCACTGTTTAAATTCCTATATTTTCTTTGTATTATTAACACACATTTCTCCAACTCTCAACACGGATTTCTCTAATGATTTCAACATCATCTACTGGATTTCAAAGCAAACAAATGTCTGATTAGGCCAATTCTTGGTCTGGTCTTGCTCTCTCCAAGCTGTTGATGATAAGGGGAAGACATGCAGAAGTGGTAGGGATAGCCAGTGTATTTGGATAGGTCTGAATTTAGACATCATTGAAAATGAGTCACTGGGAGGGGATGATATGGTAATTGAACGAGGTGGTATTCAAGGCCACACACACTGTCTGTATCACAAGGAATAATTATAGCCTTCATGACACAATGTATTGACAGCGATGTGGCAGGGAGTAACACACTATTCAAAAGACAATGGATGATGCCATGTAGATGATCTGAGGGTTACTAATTCCTAGAATAATGTTAATATCAGACCACATTATTGTCATCATGGTTATGTCCCCTTAACAGTTCTTCTATTCCTTTGTTAATTTTACTATTTTCAGTTATTGTATTATTATTATTATTATCACTACAGTATTAAGTATTACTATTATTGTATTAGGATTATCTATGTACAGTGAGGGGGTAGTGTTGCATTATCCGTCTTTCGACGTTATCCGTCAAGATCTTGGCTGTTATACGCCAGATAAATGAGGGATAACTGTAGTTGTAACTCAGATGAACAGCTATATATGTGATACATGAGAAAGTTGTTAATATAATTTTATCCTAGTGTTTCTTTTTCTTTAGACGAGTGATCCTTGTAGTCACTTAGCTTGCTACTTGGCACAGAATTTTATTTTCTGATTTACATCACAGCTTTTGCTTGAAAATTGTCTTTTTATGGAATGATAGGTGATGTCTAAAAATAGGGAACTGCCATTTAAATACTTCATCTTCTTCAAGTTGTAAGTTTTTAAGATGTACAGGTAGCTTTCTTGTGTCTGGTGGTTCGAGATATGGAAGTGATAGTACTGATAGCTTTCCAGTGTTTTATGATTTCTCTTTAATATTGAACATTTCAACACATTAGTCAAGGTTTTCAAATGATCTAGAGATATAGATTAAATTAGTGTGACTTTACTTTGTAATGATGCTAGCATGCAAGTATTTTTGTTTATTTTTTTCTCTTGTTTTTATGCTTTTAACATTTGAAATAAGGAATTTGTTCATGCAGTGAAAACAGAAACAAATTGTTCTAAGTAGTAATGTCTTCCTGACTATGTAAACAACACCTTTCTGTTAAAAATGTAACAAATTCTTACAACAATATAATCATAACGTGAACAGCTTTCAAGACCTTTTTACTAGATGAAAATATATCCTGCTCAAGTGCAGCATCATGAACGCTGAGCAGTGAAAATTCTTTTTATGACTATACATGTCTGTGTGTTGTACTAACAAGCACAATATTTATACACATTCCTGCACCATTGTGGCTCTGATGTGATGCACCTACTACCAGGGAACACAAGCTGATCTAGAGAATGAAGACTCCGGCTCTGTATCTGTACAGGAAGGTGGTGAGGTACCAGCAGAGCCACAGGCCATCAGTGCTGAGGATCAACAGGCAGATATCATCAATGAGATTGTCAGTGAGTAATGCCCTTGGGGAAATAACAGTACAGTAATCTCCACCTAAGAGCCCGCCACCTAAGAGCCCAGTTCACCTCAGAACCTGCATTTGCTGCACAACAGAATTGTTCCTCTGTAATTTTGGTTCCTAAGAGCTCTCTCCGAAAATTAAAATCCATCTAAAAGCACCATGTTGGGCCAAGATGGACAAGAAGTCATGGTGTAATTTCACCTCAGAATCTCCATTCGCATAGCCTTAGTACACAGTGGAATGCGGAGGAGGTGGACTGAACAAAAATACTAAGGGGGGGGGGGGGGGAGATGATGAGATATATGACTGCGTGATCAAGCCACATGTGGACAAGCATTTAAAGATTTCTTTATGTGACAACATTTAGGGCAAGGCTTCTGACTGGTTCAGTGTACAAGGAGGAATAAGTTTAGCCTCCTGACTGGTCAGTTGTTCAGTTGGTCTAGCTAAGTTTAAACACTTGATTTACTCCTGTGGTTATTCATAGAAAAATGTAGCCATGTCTTGTTTTTTTTTTTTTTTAAATGTGCATTACTGGTGAAGTTACAAACCAAGAAAGGTCAGCATCTGTTAGATCTTATTACAAAACACATGTATAGAACAGAGTAGGCTGTTTTTATAAGCACAGATAAACTGAACAATCAATTAAATGTAGCAGACAAGACAGAGGTCAGACGGGCTGCATACTATTTCAATCTACTGAAGAGCCTGTCTGCCTAAGGGTCTGCTTTTTTTTGTCTCCCAGTGATTGTGTTTTTAGGTGGAGACCACTGCATCAAACCATTAGTAGTCCTTTTTTTTTTTTTGTAAATTTTTTAATTATCTATAATTGAAATAAAAAATATTTCACTTTCAGAAATTGACATAAATTTCTCCACTATTTTTTTCACAAGCAGTGTAGATCCTCTCATTTAAACCTTTCAAAAAATGATGTTGGGTTTTTGATGTCAGTTTATTCCATTCTCTGCTTCCTTCTGTTATTACGGCTGGATTTTTTTAATGTAATATTTTAGTAAGGGTTTTTAACCACCGGTTCCTCTTGTTCATCTTTCTATTGGCTATAGCATTTCTAGCATGTGTTAATTCTCAATAGTTAAGTTTAACCTCACAGAGTATGAATTGAATGCTTCTTGAAATTAAAGGACATAGCAAACCACATATTTTTTTATGAGTGCATTTAAATAGTCATGACTCTGAATTCTGCTAATCTGTGCTGAGAGTTAGAGAAAATATGTATAATCAGCTGATAGTGAAATGAAAAATGAAAACATGGGCAAATAAATATCTCGGTAGTGACTCTTGCAAAAAAAAAAGGGGGGGGGGGAGACAAGAGGCATTTCTGATTGAATTGTACTGTACTGATTTCATGTTTTACTTTCATTCTGCCAGATGAAGTTGCTGAGACAACTGCAGCTGCACCTGTTGAAGGTAAATTCAGGCCCTAATGTGCCATTTTGACCATCAGCCAAATTACTTCCCATTGCCAAATAGAGGAGATATACTGAGGGCGTTGTAAAGAAAGAAAAAAAAAATCATATTTTCTTTTGTTTGAAATGAGTAACAAAAACTTCTGAACATTTAAAAGGCGATGGAAATGTTAATTTTTTCTCATCATGATAATTTTTTTCATACTTTTTGCTTCACATTTCAAATAACAACTACATACATTTTTTTTTTCCCTCCTTTTTTTTTACCATGCTTGTGTTATACCTCTTGTACTTGGCACAGGAAAACAACTTAGCAGGCTGAAAAAAAAAAAGGCTCATTTTTTGTTTCTCATAAATTTCTTGATATGTGACTACAAGTCAGGACCACCTTGTGTTAAGGGTGTTAATTTTATATCTAAGGCAATATAAAATAACAATATATATTTCTGTGATCTACAGAACAAGACAATTTATCCAAAGTTGTTACTTTGTTATTTTTAATGTATTATCTTATTTCAAACTACTGGACCCGGAACATTATTTGTACAGATCTGTTATCTCTGAGTGTTCATCACATTTGCCAATGTGCTCGTGCCTCACTGGGATGCCACTTCCATAGAGGACATTATAATTCAGTATTGTGCACTAAGTTTTTTTCGCATTCCTCACACATTTCAACTTATTGTTGAAAATTACTCCTGCACTCATTTTTGAGAATGTTAAGGGTTTAATTACAAACATAATTACCAAATATGCAATAAAATAAACAATGCTTGTGTCACATTGAGGAACAGAGCTATTTACATCTTGGTTTACATCTTACAGTTAACATCTTGTTTTGATCTATTTTTCTCTTATTGTCCTTTGTCCCTGACATACAGGGAATTAATCTTCAGATTATAGTCCCCCATAGTTGTAGCCTCATCTTACCAGAGCTGTAAAACTGCTGTAGGTTGAATTCATTTTCAGTTTACAGTATATCAAAATTTTAGCCCCATCTTAAACATTATTTTCAGTTTCAGTACATTATGATTGTAGCCCCTTCTTACCATAACTATGAAGCTACTGTGTCAGACATTTCCAGCTTTCAGTAGGAGGTACCTACATTGTAATTGTGCCCCTCTGTTACTAGAGCTGTGATCCAACTATTGTTCACCCTTCTCAGATGCTGTTCCTGAAATGGAACAAGCTCGAGAGAACACAGAGCCCCCAGGGACCTCCAGCTCTGCTCAGAGGGAGGGCACAGATGTTTCCAAAACATCAAGCGGTCTGAGAAAGCAGAGAGATAACAAGCCTCAGGTAATGAAAAGTCCTAGTAGAGCCCTCTCCAGGCAGCATTCTATACAACAACACCAATATTCTGTAATGCTCAGAGAGAAATTCAAAGTTACTATAATTTTCGGGCTATTGAGCACACCTGTATATAAGACCAGCCCATTTCACTCTGAAAAAAGCAGAACTTTTTTTGCAGATAAGCTACATTGGTTGATAAGCCACCAACATCCAACAAAAATAAAGTTCAATGCACATATATTCAGCATAGCCATCATCCAGTTCATTGAATCTGCTGAAGTTTTCTTCTATGTTATTGGAGTTAAAAAGAAGTAGCAGCACTTCCTCTGCCATCTTGTAATTGACTTCAGCCTTGTTTTCACTGTCACTTTCCTCTGGAGGCAAGATGAAGGTTGCTGCTGCTTTGTTGCTTGCACTGTCATCTGCTTCATCACACAGTCCAGCCTTGCGATCACTTTCAACTTGAAAACTGCATCATAGGCATTTTATCTCATTTTTGGCATGTTAGGAGTTCGTGCTTGAGCCTATGATCTGCATGTTTTAGTGTTTGCAGCATTGATTTAAAAATGTGAATATTGTAACAATGAAAATGGTTAACAATTGGAACATAGAGCTCATTGAAAAACTTATGTACAATAAAACACAATATTGTGAATTTCAGAGAAGCTAGGGAACAGAAAAGGGCATGAAGCTCCTGGAATAAAAAAAATCTGCTAATAGGTCTGTTCTGTTATTTGAGTTGCAAGGTTAAGGCTGGAGCAAAAAGTTGCAGTTTATAGTGCAAAATTTACAGTATATTCATCTTATCATGGCAAAGATTTCTCTGATGAAGTTCATATATTGTTGACAACCCTGATGTAGTGCATGCTATAATCCTATAGGTAGGATGGTCCATACCATCAGAATCATAAATACTACAGAAGGAAAATGTCAAGTTTGAGTCAAAGAGTAAATCATCCAGTCGAAGATGATAAGAGGATTCTTGTAGTCATCGCTGGATTGTCATTGCACCTGACAAAAAAAAAAGAAGAGGATAGGATGGATTGACCATCATCCCTTCAAGTCCCATGACTTAGTCAAAATGAAAAACATCTATTCTTTATGGTGGCATCAGAGTTTTTAGAAACTGTTTTTTTTTCTTTTTATTAACCCCTTCACTGCTCTCTTAATGTACTAGGTACATCATAATATGATTCAGGTCAGAATCAGATACTCTACTGATGTACGCAGTACATCAACAGCACATCTGACTCCAGCCATATTATGATATATGTTGTATATTAGCAGAGCCATGAAGGGTTTTCAGTCTCGACAGAAATGAAATTGTGAAATAGTCCATTGATGATTCAGCCCATTTTTTGACATTTTCTTAGCTCCGAGGTGAGGAAATATGCGTAGCAGTGAAGGGGTTAGAGTTACTCAGGCTTTTCCAAAGTGATAGCTATATCATGTAATTTATTACATTTCGACTTTGAGGAAAAGCTTTGCAGTATATATTTATAACAATCTTTCCTTAGAATGTAGTCTTGTCAACGTCTCTCAACCTTTCTTTCTCGCTCTATCACTCTGATGGGCTGTCATGTCTTAATTTGTCACTAAATATTTCATCTATTTGCTTTTATTTTTAGCCAACTACTCGGGCCAAGCTGGGATCTAAAGCTTCAAAATTCCTGAAGAAAGGTCGCCCTGTTGATGATCAGATTGTAGTTGATGTCATTGTTGAGGCAATACGGTAAGCTACTGATGACTTCCTTTTTTTTCCCACGGTAATTGTTCAGTATGAGGAATTTTGTGGTTTACGTTTTGTAATTTATACAACATATATGCCTTTGTTTTGTACCAGGTGATCACCTGTTAGAAAGTTACTATTGGGGTGAAGCAATCTGTGGGCAAAGTAACTGACTGTTTGAGTGAGGAGGGAAGAAGGAGGGGAGAAGACTAGGGTGAAGGAACAGAGGAACGGAAAGGAGAAACTGACGTTTTCCGTGATTTATCAGTTTCCATCCATTTCCAGTTTTTATTTTTTTTTCAACAATCATTTTTGGAAATGAAGGCAAAGGTTAGTGGAAGATCTAGGCAGGAGTGTAAGACAAGACAAGGTTCCCTAGCATAATGTGCAACTGATTTTGTTTAGTCACCTTAGCATCTATATGCTCATGTTCTATACATTTTTTTAAGTTTTTGCAAATAGCCATTTGTTAAAAAAAAATTGTGTTTTTCATTCTTTCATATTTTGTCCTTACAAACCTTATTTTTTTAAAGTTTGCATAGTGACATTGTTAAACAACATGAAAATTCATTAATATGCACTTTTTAATTGGGTTTTTATTGAACTTGTTCCTTTTTGTGACTGCACATAGTTAAAATATGATTTCATTTCACTAACTGACAATTGTAAATATTCATCAGGAAAGTTCCAGAGGGCACTGGCTGGATACTGGAAGGTTACCCTCAAAATTACAATCAGGCCAAGATGTTGGAAAAGGCCCTGAGTGGCTATGATGCCAATGCGAAAGAGGTAGTGAAGAAAGAGCCCAAGAGACGCAAATCGAGCCTTGTTCCTGACCCACGACCTCCACCACCCCCTGCTGATCCACCCAGTGGTATTGATGTTGTCATCCTGTTTGATATCAGAGATGAACTTTGTCTGAAGAGAGCTGCTGGAAGAAAAGGTGAGATTTGTCTATTCAGAAAGAAATTAGGTCACTTAAATTCCTGACAAAGCTTTGCTAATAGGACAGAAAGTTTGTTTAGAACTCTTTGGTCATTTTGAACCAGATTCCCACCTAATTTTTTACAATCAAAAATATCTGAATGTATTATTTTGAAAATTCGTTGTTTTCTTCTTTTATTTTTCCATACCTGTATTTTCGTATGATTAATCAGGAAATGTTATGTGCAAGATTTCAGTGTGAATTTGCAAACCTACGAGAACTCACTAAGTAGCTTCACTGAAAAAAAGGAGAAAAAATGTATGTTACTGTAGAATGAAGTTGCAAAGACTTTAATTTGTGTAAAGGCCATACAATTATGGCATCTGACAATATCTTAATTGATGTTGTAAAACATATCTGTTGTAGAACTTCCCTGTGCAAGTTTGCTTGCTTGTAATAGCCTGGGTCCTGAAGGCAGAGCCAGTCACCAAGCTCTTGATTTTGTTAATGTATATTGTTTCATACTGTCCTCCTACCTCTTATGAAACAGAACAAATTCAGGCGGAGAAAACGTTCCATGAGGAATACAATCCACCGCCAGAGGGCAGCGCTACAGGTGTTGGTAAAACAGAAAAAGTCCAGTCTGTTTCTGATGCATCTTACGATCAGGAGCAGATACAAACCAGGTGAGGAATGGGTTGTCAAAGATCAGATGTTGTGTGTCCAAGTGAAATGAGGCAGACGTGAAATTGTTCATGTTTAGAATTATTCTTGGTCAGTAAATAGGAAATTGGGTATACTTAGCTTTTATGAAAAAAAAAACCATTCAGCCACAGCTCATTTATAGTGAAATTTCACATTTAGAATTCACTTCTGTTGCTCCTTTGTCAGTAAAGACATTTGTCTTGTGCCCAGGACAAATGAGTCGGAAGTTGTGCTGGGTAACGGCCATTTCTAACTGTTTTCCAATTCAGGTAACAAATTTGTTTCTTTTTATTTTTCACAAAACAAAAATTTAACCCTTTTTATAAATGAAAAAAAAAAAAAAAAAATTTTAGTAAAAATCTTGGTATCAGAGATGGAAAATAGGTAAAGATATTGGTAACTCGAGATCGCAGGGCGCAACTTCCGACTTATTTGCCCTGGGTGCAAGACATTTTCTAGGCAGCATCTGACTTATTTCATATGCTTGTCAATCAAGTTGGGATTTATCACTGATTTTTATATCTTTACTCTTGATCCATTTGCATCCTGTATTCTAAATTTAAGTGTGGCTCGTGAATATGGTTGTGAGCAGTGTAATACTGTTACAAATTGGAAATTATGGAGAAAACTTTGCAGGAGCTGATTGTAAGATGTATCTTTTCATTTCTGTGACATGAAAAGGATAACTGGTTTTTTGGATACCTGGCCCAAACTGGAGAAATGGTTTAGCCGATTTGGCACACTGAAGACTGTGGATGCAAGCTTGGAGAAAGATTCAGTCTTTCTCGAGACTGAAAAGATCCTGGAAGAGACACTTTGCAGGGTGAGCTATTTTTTTTTTCATAGTAGCCTGAGTCCATGATCTAGCAATAAAGTAGAAAGACGAAAAGTTCAGCACAAAATAAAAAGGCTCCGTGAAATTAGAAACATTGGGATAAGGGTTATATACAAGTAAGTAGGCCTATCAGAAGGTTTTAAAAGAAACTCTTCTGAGATCCCTAGCTTTGACAAATGCTGTATCATCTGGAGTAAATACAAGACATCTGCATCTGTCTCTGCAAAAGTTAGCTGGAAAGATTCTATGATGGTGATCATTCTCATCTCAATTTTTTTGCTCTAGTTACAGTAAAAATATAACAACATGCTGACAATTTGATTCAGGGGAAATCTCAGGGGAAAGACGGCAAGAAATTCAGAGAGGGTATCGCATGATGATCCAAGAGATTTTCACAACTTTCTGAATGAATATTGTGACTTTTTTGTTTTTTTTATATTTTAAATGCAATTATAAAATCTGAACACAGCAGTGAGTGAAGTTTCAGATGAAGAGAAGACAGTGATACCACTCTGCAGACAATTTTCCAAGTTCCAAATTTCTACTCAAATTTTCTACTCACCAAACTGGACAGACACATGAAGCTAAGATAATCTTACCATATTAAGACCGAAAGTCTATGTACATAATAAAAAAGTGTGGTTTTGGTTCATTTTCTGTGCTTTTCATTCTGCACCTTCTGGTTGTTGGTTCACTTTATCTCTGTTTTTACTTTCTTTCCAGATTCAGAAGAAAGATCAGGAAGAGCCTGTACCAGAGGAAAAACCAGAGGAGAAAGAGGTGAGTAAATGCCACTGCATGGGAGAAACAATGAATTTTAGGACTTGCATTGGCATAAATATACTCTGACTGAGTACTCTGACACTGCCAAAATTATGAAGTTTGTTTTATCATTGTCTTTATGTTAAAAAACATCATACGCATTTCAGTTGGTGATGACTGGTTATTCCTGAAACTATCTTTGTCTTATCAGTATCAGTGAAGTGGGTTATCATTTGGACTATAGCAGATAGTTTAGTGTTTTTGTGATATATCCTGAAATGTGTCTCTGTTTCCACTGTGTTGATATTTTCTATACTCTAAAGAAGACCAAAGATCCAAAACTATGGCAATTATTCACATAGAATGTCATATGAAAAGTTTGGTCTGTGTTATACCACTACCAGTCAGCCCGGACTCTTTCTTTGTCCATAGACTATTTTCTTCAATATGTATATTTTACATGCTATTATCAACATGTTGATGGTAACAGTGGCAAATCATGTCAAGTCCGTAACTGGATCAAGTCACATTTTTGCCTTAGAATAACCCTGGGAAATTCCCCTTCATTGTGACATTATATAGATGGGAAACTACAAATATGCATATCTGTTTCCTCACATGCTTTTAAAACACACACTGTGTATTGAAGTTAATCTCATTGTTATAAGCCAAGTGGCACAAACTGTGTTGATGTAAGCATATATGACTGATTATATGAATTAGGATTGGTTCTGAGCATGTAATAATTATTGAAAGCTAAAGTAACACATTATTTTGATTCTGAAATGGCACATTGAAATATACTTTTCTGTTTTTCTTGAAAGTTGTAATTTTGGACTTACACAGTTTGCGATTATTATCATCGATATGGTTATCTTCCATCTGCACCAGGCACAAGGAGCCCCTCCAGAGGCTCCACCAGAGCCTGTTAAAGAGGAGCCTGCACCCGGAGGACCAGAGGTCAGATCCTCCAGGCCATCGTCCAAAACAGGCAGCAGAGCAGGTGAGTGAACAAAAATGCTGTACATACATGGGTGCTCATCAGTGATTGACATATTGCACATATTTCAGGTCATGTGTTTTAGCATCCACAGGGGGAATTAAAACTACGAGAGTCCTCCAGGTTTCTGTCATGCAATGACTCCCTGAAACTTCAACTTTGATGAACACAAAAATTCAGCTATATTTTAGTTCGAGTATGGTTTGGGAAACATCAGTAATTACATGTTTTGTTTACTAAAACATCAAATTGTTCCTTTATATGAAAATGTTGAAACTTGCTCTGTCATTATGACATGAAAACCAACTATTCTGAGAACTTTGAGGTGGACATGGATTCACGGCAAACATTTCAGGTTTTCCATCTTTGGAACATCTTAAAAATAGATAGAGTGCATATGACATTTGGAAGAAAATTTCAAGCCATTTTTTTGCAGTCTTTCAGAACAATTTGAGCAGATTGTATGTAAAGATTGAAACACAGTTTAGAGTTCTTTAGAGAAGACAAAGTGTTCATTCAGTGTTAGCCCTTAGTGGGATAACCTGTATGTTGTTCCTACTAAACAAGTACCACGTTTACTATGCATGGGTGACAAACTTATTATGCCAGAATATTTGTTCACTGGACAGAGATTTTGTTTCAGTATGGGTGTATTTTTCTGTGTCCAGTTCTAAAACCCTTGCACTAACTGTGATTATATCAACTCCCTGCTGTAGAGGCTGGAGCAGTAGGGCCAGGCACTAGCGAAAAATCTGGTGAAAAATCTAGTGAAAAATCTGGTGAAAAATCTGAATTCTCTGGGTCAAAGGTTTCTGGCTCTTTGAAAGAGCCCTCTGGCCATGCAGAAAGTGACAAGACAGAAGAGAAACTAGAATCAGGACCCCCTGAGCCTGAAAAGCCAGTGGAATTTGATGTAGTCATCCAAGTCAATACTGGTAGAGTAGGAAGCATTCAAGTTCAGTTTCCATTTACAGTTGCATTTGTGCCATCAAGGAGTTGGTCAATAAACATGAAATTTACATTTGTTTCTCTGTTGAGGGCTTATTATCCGTATTTATGTTGTGACACTTGTGATAATTTGCATCACAAAAGTAAATTTAAATGCTGAGGCTTTTTTCTCTCCCTTTTCCT
Organism: Peronia verruculata; assembly: GCA_038406235.1. NCBI lineage: Eukaryota > Metazoa > Mollusca > Gastropoda > Systellommatophora > Onchidiidae > Peronia > Peronia verruculata. The sequence continues at coordinate 19,301 of JBCAUA010827063.1, forward strand.
TTATTGAGCAATTGAACATTGTTTGGTACAACATTATTGTTACTGGTTTTTTTTTGTTTTTTTTAATAATTTTCTTTCTCTTGATTTTTAAAATTTGTGGCTTTGCTCTCATTCTCATGACATATTTCATTGATCATAGCAATGTGGCTTTACCTCATTTTACTTTAGTAAAAAGATTGTGTTTAAAATGTCAAGAGATGTCTAATTGCAATGTGAGTGAGAAAACATATAGTGCTATCCTATGAAAATGTGTCATGAAAATGCTGAGTCCCTTTTCATTCCAGAGGTAGGCACCTCACATGAAAGATTTTTGTTCATTACAACATCGAGTGATAAATATGTGTTATTAAATTATCATACAGAAGATGGAAGGCTAAGTATATGACTTTTATTTTTTTAATTTGCAGAGTTCAGCAGCTTAGAAAAGATTTGTCTCGTGAGAGAGAACATTATTGAAAATGCAATTTCTTTCTGCATTATATTTGTAAGACTCTCATCTGATGTGCCTACAGCAAATTTTAAATCTCTTTTGGTTTCAATGTTTGTGTGTTCCGTAGTAATTATTAAGTTAATGGGTACTTGATGCAATACTAAACAAGGCATATAAGCGTTTGAAAAGCTAGACATGAATATCGATGTTTAGGAAACTTTGTGTCTGATGTTGATAAAGGTTCAGCCAGATCAGGAGGAGGATCTTCCAAGGACAAAAAATCCAAGTCCCCGAAAGGCAAAAAATCTGATGCTGGAAGTGCCAAGGGTAAAGGAAGTCGAGGTGAGATGGGAAGCCCATAAAATGCGTTTTAAGACATATTGATAACTACAATGAAATAAAAATGTTTAAAGGGAAGGGGGGGGGGGGGGGGGGGGGGCACACCCTAAAGGTTGTTTTTTTTTTTT
>JBCAUA010827064.1:0-14402 GCA_038406235.1 Peronia verruculata
CTCGTTGTACCGATCCCTTCTTAAGGGTCTTTTGACAAATATCACAGGACTTGCAGTATCTCGCCACGTCTCCGTCTACTCCAGGCCAATAACAATTTCTGATTCCAAGATGACCTCCAGTGATGGAATCATGCGCCACAGACATGACATATCTGCACAGACTCTGTGGTAACACTACTTGCTTCATCGTCGTCCCACCTCCTCGTTCAGGATGGTGGTGGAATCTGCAGACGACTCCACCCTTCATTTCGAGGGATACCATCTCCGACCCTTAAACTTTGGGGTCTTGTTCTGTGCCATTATTCGTAAGACTGGGTCATCGCGCTGAAGCTGGATAAGTCGACTCCTATCCTCACCTCCGTGTCTTTCAACCTTAGGCACCTGTAACGGCCTTAACCTGGCCTCCTTTTCATGAGGCCGCCTTGTCCCAGCACCCTCGGGTCATCTGGGTCATCAGGGTTCCTGGCTCACTCCGCGTTGCCCACAACCAAGTCGCATTTGGCCTGTGAGATGCATAACGTTACTACCTCCCCGCTCAGATACGGTGTCTTCACGTTGATCAGGGCCTTCTCTGCCAGCAGCGTCGTGTTGTTTATTCTCCGCAATAGACAGCACTTTCCGGTCAGTTGGTCGTCGCTAACGAACTGACGACACACCACAACGCCTTCACAGCGGGTATCCGTCAGTACGTCGACTGTCTTGTCTCCCATAAGTGGCCGTTCCCATATTATGTCATCAAGTGAGGGGGGGGGGAGAGGGCGGGGCTCATCCACAACAGACGATATGATGTGGGGGAGGGGGGTGAGCCTAATGATTATGTCATCAAGTCTTTGGCTGAAAAAAAGGGGGGAAAAAAAAGGTGAAAACAACAAACACGAAGATCTACTAAACAAGAACATTAAATATGCTTAACTGTACCATGTAACAATTCCCATAACATCAGACAGAACAAGCGACATTGACGAAGATATCCAAGATAATCAGGAACTTATGGAAGTTGAAGAGGTGGAGGGCAAAAACATTTTTTAAAGAATCAACTCTATTTTCAGTAGGTTTGGAACACAAAAATGAAAGCAAAGTGAATACTATACCGTACCAGAAATTACTAAGATTGTTTTTATCATGGCGGATCTCACATTAAGTTTGCTAAGGTTAGTGAATTTTTATTTCTCTCATGTTAAAAAAAAAAAAAAATATTATTCAATCTAATTTAAAAAAAAAAAAGTCAACTTCAACCTTGTGTAAAAAAAAAAAAAAAAAGTATTGTCAGTTTCAAGTCTCTTAGTGGCGTTTCCCATTTTTTTTTTTTTTAAATTTGGGTTGAAAAAAAAAAAAAAAAGGCAATCAATAAAACGGATGACATACAGTTTTTTCCTCTATTTTTGGTAGTAATTGTGTACACGTTATTAAGGCATTACATTAGTTAAATACATACATGTATGAAAAAGATTTGGTGACTTTCAGAGCAAAGTAGCCCAGGAAACACGGAATAAAAACAAACAATTATTATCTTTTTTTTTTTAGTTTTAGTGTTTCTTTATGTTTTGATTATGTCATCAGACTGTCAGACTGGGAGGGAGGGGGGGGGGTATGACCACTTAATGACAAATGATGACAAGAGAGAGGGAGGGGAGGGGGTAAAAAGTCCTTAATTTTTGATGTCATAGTATGTGAACGGCCTTCAGTATCAGCAAACATAGCTCCTCCACTATCTCCTGATCACCCCAAACTCCACAGTTGATCAAGACTGGGACCCTATACCCATCTGCTAACCGTAACTCCGTTCTGGATCTCGGCCCTGACGTCCTCCGTGGGGTCCACAACGCCACATCCTTTCTCGATGTGCGCGAGTATCCTTCAGCCGCCATCATAACGGCTGCCTTACATTCAATAGCTCGATGTTCTGTTTTTTTTTTTTTTTGCACTTGAAACACACGTTGGGTTCCTCTTTATCTCCTCCGCGATCTGACTTAACACGGCTGGTGGTTAGTGCTGGGTTTCGAGGTCGATTTCTAGCCACCAGGAACTTGGTAGCTGCCTCAGCCATCTCCTCCGTCGCCTTTAAGCTCCTCTCTCTCAAATGTGTGGAATTGAAAGATCTTCATGGCTGGCCTTCATAAATTGTTCTCGCACAAACAAGCCGCGCACCCCTTCGTAACTCTTTTCCGTCTTTGCCAGCTCCATCTACCTCTCAACGTATGTCTTGCTTCTAACTAGTAACATTGATGGACTCTCTCCTTTCTCGGGCTTGCAGCTTCTGAACATAACTGTGTCAAGTGATACACTCCTTCACATTTTCTTAGTTCACAGCCTCCTCTGGTGACAAACTACAATAAGCCTCTAAGGCATGGCCAGTAAACAAGGCACTCAGCATAGTGGCCCAGTCCTCCCCCCATTTACTTGACACGGTGGACCTCTCGAATCTAAGCAACCAATTAAATTGTTCATCTCGTCTTTCCCATACACAAAATTCCGGCATCTTGGACTTGGCTTGATCGCTGGTAGATTGATGGGTACTTCTGTCCGCCTGTCCTTCCTCCCTTTCAGCAATCGGGGATTGAATGCGCATTTTCTCGAGCTCATGCTGTCTTTCAGCGTCTTCTCTTGCTTGCTGTGCTTGTCTATCTTCTCTAGCTTGCAGTGCTTGTATTTCTTCTCTAGCTTGCTGTGCTTGTATTTCTTCTCTAGCTAGCCGTGCTTGTCTTTCTTCTCTAGCTATCTGTGCTTGTCTTTCAGCCTCTTCTCTAGCTACCTTGCCCTGTCTTTCATACATGCGTTCCATGTCTTCCTTATGTATTTCGTCCTGTCTCCACCTCGCAATTCCAAAATGTCGGCCAGCTGGGTTCTTTCTTGCACAGACGATATGATGTAGAACCACGAATTTTCGATAGATGAATAGTACTCGCTACTTGTGCTTACTCGCGTTGGTCCTCCGATCCCTGTGTATGCCTGATTCTGGAAGAGCCCCTGAAGAATGTCACGAACTTTCTGGGTGTTAATGTTGAGTGGGAAAGCTCCTGGGAAAGACGGCATCCCCCGAGACGTCTTGAAGAGCAGCAAGCCGGCACTATTGCAGCATATCCATGAGCTTCTGTGCCTATGCTGGGAGAAAGGCCGCGTCCCCCAAGACATATGTGACCCTAACATCGTCACTCTCTACCAAAAACAAGGGCGATCGAAGTGACTGTAACAACTAGCCCGGTGTCGCCCTCCCGAGCGTTGTGGGGAAGATCTTTGCACTCGTCATCCTTGTCCGCCTACAGAGTCTTGCTTCCCGTGGGTACCCAGAGTCACAGTGTGGTTTCAGGGCCGGCTGACCTTCTGTGGAGCTGCAGGAGAGGTGTCGAGAGCATCAGAAGCCACTGTACATCGCCTTCATTGACCTGACGAAAGCCTTTGACCTGATCAGCAGAAGCGGACTCTTCAGCATCTTGCAGAGGATCGGATGCCCCAGAAGACTACTCCAGATGGTGACCTCCTTTCATAACGACATGCACAGTACAGTCTGTTTCAACGGTAGCACATCCAAGACCTTCCCTGTGGGCAGCGATGTGAAGCTAGTCTGCGTCCTGGCGCGGACGCTGTTTAGGATCTTCTTCTCGATGCTCCTTCAGTTCGCTTTTGCCGACTGCGAGGAAGGCATATTCATCTGCACCGGAGCGGATGGGAAGCTGTTCAACATCGCCCGACTGCCAGCACGAAGGCTAGGGAGGTCCTCATCCAAGAGGTGCTGTTCGCAGACGACGTGGCCCTGACGTCTCACATAGAGGCTCGTCTACAGGAGCTAGTCAATTGTTTGTCCCATACCTATAAGGCTGACCATCAGCTTAAAGGAGACAAGTATTCTAGCCGGACATCACCACCAACAACACACATCTCGAGGTTCTAGTAACTTTCATGTACCTGGAGTCCATCGTTGCCAGCTCCTTCTCTCTCCTTGGACCCAGAGTTATCCAGTAAGGTTGGGAAAGCCGCCGCAGTCATGTCCAAGCTGAATAAGTGTGTTTGGAGCAACAGCCAGCTAAAAGTGAACACTAAGCTACGCGTCGACCAGGCCTGCGTACTCAGCACTTTGCTGTACGGGCGCGAATCTTGGACTACATTAAACAGCTCAATAGCTTCCACCTACACTGCCTCAGACGCCTCCTTCAGATCAAGTGGCAAGAAGGTGACAAATACAGAGGTCGTCCAGCGCACCGGCATCCCAAATCTATTTGCATTCCTTAGCCAGAAATGTCTCAAGTGGCTAGGTCACGTACACTGCATCTGCATGGACGACGGGCGCATCCCGAAGGATATGCTCTATGGGGAGCTGCACGAAGGTTGCCTTTCCACAGGAAGACTGCAGCTTCGGCTCAAGGACGTCTGCACTCGGGACATGAAGGCAGCCGACATTGGCCTCCAACGCCCGGGAATGCTCTGCGGACAACCGCCAGTTCTAGAGAGCAACTGTCAGTGAGGGAGTGAAGCGGGGAGAAACCACCAGAAACAACCAGCTCGCAGACAAGAGGGCAAGAAGAAAGGCAAGGGCAGCCCCTGTGGCAGTGTCAACTAGTGCTGGGCCCCGGGAAAATTTTTACCCCGGTAATGAAAAAAATTCCCGGGTACCCGACATATCATGGGTGTGCTGTTTGGGGAGAGGAGGGGGAAATGAATGATTGGGGAGCAATTTTTCTTCTTTCTTTTGGTTTTTTTTTTAGGTGTGTTTTTTGTGTCTTTTATAGTCTTATTTTATTTTCAAAATCAACTTTTACTGAACATATCAAAATAAACGTACATACAAATGGGGAATTCAAGATAAGGAGGAAAATGAAGTCAACGACATAAACAAGCGACAGAGAAGGCAGACAAAACAAACGTGCTGGTCTTGGAAAGTTGGACCAATCATATCAAATTGAAACTGAAGACTTGGCCTATCAAATTATCTGGGCAATTCTTGCAAACTTTTTTCTAACATGTCCATAAATATGACTTGTGTGGTTAGCTGGTTTCCAGGAAAAGGTGGTACTAGACTCTGCCTTTCCCATGGCTGCCCATTTAGTCCCCCCCCCCCTTCTCCCACTAAATGAGCGTTTTTGTCATGATCAAAAAATTTTCGTATATATTTCTTCTTCTTTGTAGGTTTTCTTTAAAATCCTGACACGAAAGAGTTGGCAGTTGGCAGCACTGCCCTTTCTCGGAATTAATCGCCTGTTTCAGTTTTCCGTCAGTAAGAGCAAAGTGAGACATAGGCCTAGAAGTACAAATAAAATATAAACATCGTGAAATGGTAAATAATAGTACTCGGCGTGGATTATACATGATTACTTAGACAAAGAAGAGAGTCTTTATTTAATTAAAGTCACAGTTATTCCAAATAGAAAAACCGGGTACCCGACACCAATACCCGGATACCCGGTTTTGAGCTGTTAACCCGGGTGCCCTGTGTACCCACCCAGCCCTAGTGTCAACTCCCTTTATTTGCAACAACTGTTCGCGAGACTGCCACTCTAGGGTGGGGCTCCGCAGCCACTGTAGAAGATGCCATTGACCAATCTTAGTGCTACACCATCATCTCTCGAGACGAACGGATGCCGACGACGACCATCTTCTGATAGCTTTAGTCTATCGCGGCTTGTCCCATCTGGTGCAGATATTCTATTATCTAATATATTAAAATGTGAAAAGGAGATGTTTTGTAAAATGGAAAACATAGTATATTTGGTCGTATATATCACTGGCAAATGAAGAGATAGAACTTCCAGTTTGGTGCCATTTTAAGAAGCCGGTGTATTCTCTTATACGGTGTTGTAGTTTATAGGGGCTGTTCGCAATAATATTCGGTGCAGATACTGATAGTGATACCCTCTGATCAAATGTATCATATTGTTTTAGCAAGAAGATAATTTTGTAGAGCGCGGCAAGATAGAAAACATGATCACAAATATCTCTGGCAAATAAAGAGATAGAAAGTCCAATCTGGTTCCATTTCAAAGCACCAGGGCTCTTCTTTCATTCGTAACTATAGTTTTAGGGGCGTGACCCATCTAGGCAGATATTCTATGATTAAGTGTTTCGATGTGAAAAAAAAAAAAAAAGTTTTGTATTTTGATAAGACCTACATCTGTGGCAAAGGAAGAGGTAGAATCCTAGGAAGTCCAGTTTTGTGCCATTTTGAAGTAAATATAAGGACTCCCCTCTGACACATAACTATAGTTTATTAGGAAATGTCCCATTTGGTGCAGCAATTTTATAATCAAGTGTATCATTTTATAGACTAGAGATGGGTTTTCAGAGCGCGGTGTGAAGGAAAACATAAGCATGAGTAATCGGATATCTCTCTGGCAAATGAAGAATAGAAAGTTTAATTTGGTGCCATTTTAAGGGAGGGGGCTTTTGCCCCCAAAATGCGATTTTGAGATTTTGTTTTCTCTTAAAAGTACTGCCTTTTCTGCATGTAAAAATGGTCTCAAAAAGTTGCTAAGTCCATTCTAGCGTGTTTGACCAATGGTCATTCAACGGTAGACCTAGCATTTTGTCAATTAGGATTTGGCTCCAACTGGCTACTAAATGAGGACGTAGATCGTCGCAATGTAATTATATATGGGCAAAAAGCACTTGATTATCACCTCTTTTAGCAATATCAAGAGTTCTAGTGCTAGGGATGGACACTGGATGACCACTATGAGGCGAGAAAAACTGCTGATTATGCACATTATCAGTGTAAGAGTTCTAAGATGACTTTCCTCGTCTTATAAATAGCGCAATTTTGCTTTCTTTCTGCTACTAATAGCTCAGTTATCTACTATATGTCATAGTAAAAGTAAAAACTCTCTTGGTTTGCATTCAAAAATGATATGGGGGACACACAGAGGCCCTCAAGAACCCGGAAGTGGCTTTTATAATGATAGGGGGTAGGGAGCAAAATTCGATAAAAGATACGCCCAAAGAGAAAAAAAAAAAAAAAACGGCAACAAGAGACACAGAAGTCATGGAAGAAGGGGCTATTCCGAGGCTAAATGTCGAACACAAATCTCTTAATGTCAATTTTTCGATGAAATATAACTTTAAATGCGTTTTTCTCAAAACCCGGTTTTGGACAGTTTTTTTTTTTTTTTTTATCTCCTTTTTGTTTCGAAACCGATTCAAATTAAATTTGGTATATATCATTGTCCCCACAAAACCCAAAAATTTACGTATGCGCGTTAAATTCGGTTGGTAAGTTTTTGAAAAATTGAGTTTTTAGCTTGAAGAAAAAATGGCGAAATTTGAATTTTCGCTTTATGACATTTTCAAAAATTATAGAAAATTTTCTTTTGCATGGAAAGGGTTGAAAATAAGTAACTTTTTAGATATTATCTGAAACAACATATCACCATGTTTTATCAAGTTTCGTTGACATTTGAGGGACTAGATAGATTTTAAAATCAGTCAATTTAGGGACGCCAAAATCCAAAATAGCGGTGCTGCCATGGCAAAGGTATCAAAAAGTCGATTTTTTTCCACTGTTTTCTCTAATTTGAACATGCTGAATGTAAAAGGATAAAATAACCTATCTACACTAATAGAAATAATCAGCTCTACGAAGCCCCCCCCCCCCCCTGCTTTAACGAAGTCTAACATTGTCCCTCAATGTTCACGCGGAAGTAAACCTTTCTGTGACCAGAATATTCTCTGGAGAAAGAATATGCATCTGTGTCATAACTTGACTTGCATATCCACTGGCCTTATTTTTTTAAGTATTCTTTTTTTTTTTTCAACACAAACTAAGCTACTCTAGTGGTCGGGTCAATTTGATAAGTATTTTGACAGCACTGTGTGTGTAGCAGAGAAATATTTAAACAATAGCTGTCATCATGGGATTGTGATGGTCACCGGGCGTGACGTCATCTTTTTTTCGGAAGGCTCACGAATGGGATGCTTGAGTGGGTCTATTCAGTATGTGAACGATGGAGTATTGTGTGGCTGAGCACTGTCGGTCGCAGGATAGTCGGGTGTTTTTAGGGTCTCTTCGTTGTGCTGTGATATTTCTCACTATATCACTTGAACTTGGGGTTTATCGCCCTAGTTTGAAATTATCGCCCCAATAAGTATGCGCACGCAGCTCAATAGACACTCCCTCAAAAGGTAAAGGAAAGTTTACCTAATGGAACAGTGAGAAATTCCATGCCCAAAGATAAAATCCTTTTGCACAGAAAAGGAGAACAGAAATCAAGAGCCACATAGCTCACTCAAGTCCGCTAAAGTGCTCCGAAACTACAATCAAAAGAAACGATGATGAAGAGAAGATGATGATGATATAGAACATGATGAAATAGATTTAGTTTCTTTGTTTACACCATATTGAATATGCGCAGCCTCGTAGTACAGAGATGCATGGAACAAATATGACGTCACACATTAATGGCGTAGAGAGCCGGCGAAAAGAACCGCAGAACCGCAAGCCGTCTTATTTTGAAAAAAAAAAAAAAAAATTAACGGTGGTGTTTTCGAAAAAATAAGACCACTAACATGGTTTTGGCTATTAGCAGTTTATTATTTTACAACAAATAGCATAGGTTATCCATGACGTTGCACTACCCCTCTAATGAAAGACATCATAGGAGATTCAGATGATATGACTGTTATGTAAATGAAAGCACTCTTGGGAGAATGAAATTAAACAGCGTGAGGAACTTTCAGATCTTAAATATCTCTCCTTATATTTGCCTCCAGACATTAATCGTCTTTTGCATTCTCTGCTTCTCAGACATCAACGCTGTCTTGTGTGATTGGGACGCCTCCAAACAGGCTGTGTACTAGTCTTCTAAGTCTTCTATTGTTCATTGTAATACACTTTTAGCAAGCTGTTAGTAGCAAACAGATACTCATTTAGCAAGCGTATTTCCATGCATGGGCATAAATAAAATATAATTAAACGCCAAACAATTTCGTGTACCCCAATTTACACGGGAGCAACAGCAACAGTAACAGCACAGTGCTGATTGACTATATTGTCAAGCCCTAATAGGTTTATCCCTTCCATAACAAGCTGGCGCTACGCCTCTGGCTCTCTGAAATTCGCAGCTAAATTTTTCAATCCTATACGTAATTAATGCAGTCTTCCTAGATATTTCATCTCATGAACCATCTGCTAAGCAAGGAAACTGACAAAACGTTTGGGTCTATTTCCAGACTGGCAGGAAGTATTAGATCTTGAAATAACATGAAAAAAAATGGGGGGGGGGGGGGATATCTCATGATCTCTAATGCTGCACAATGATCCACTTCGTATGCTGAGCACGTGCAAATGCTGTCCTACATTAAGATCCACTCACCCCCAGACTTAGGAAGGAGATTGCCGTAATAATACAACAAATCAACAGAGGATCAAGGGGAGAGCTTCAGTTTACAATATACAAAAATATCCACCATGAGGAACGGATGTGCTTGAAAAAATAAAAATTTCTAGTTTGCTCTAAACTTATGCAAATCTTCATGTTAAAATTAGGGAACTCACACAAAATTGAAAAAGAGCATATAGTTAAAAATAATAATAATAATTACAATTCCATATCATTAATGATAACAAAGGGAAAGGCGTACAAACAAATGAGGACGTCAAACTGATGCTTAAACATTGCTTTTACTTTTTCGTTAGAAGTACTTGTATCGTCCTTTGATGATAAGCTTTAACACTAACACTAACAGAGCTCCAACTGACATAAGGGGATAAAGTGAGGAAATAAATGCTTATAATGAAGTTTCCTGGTGAATAGTCCCAACCCTCCTTCCCCATCTTTTATCCCAAGCCAGTTCCCCATAATTCTCCGATTTATAGGACAATGTTCGTCTCCATACGAATGTACTAAAAATCAAACTCGATCGTATCTAAGGAAACAAACGAGGACGAGAACCTTTCGAGTCATCAATATTCTGATCTGGCCATGCATACTTCAGTGGTTGCCTAACTCATCTTCTCGATCTTTCATCACAGGTCAGCCCCATCTCAAGTGATTTTTCTCCAATATGTCACGTGCTATTGTGGGTTTTATTAAATTGCCGACTTAGAAAGATTAGGGCCAAAGTTTTGCTGGTTGTCGGCCGGAGGAGTAAAGAAAGACGATCTGCCAGATAAGAGAGGACGTGGTCGAGACAAATCTTGGTAATGTGTTGAGCATACAGTCAGCAGTCTAAAAATGTTGTGCTCGTGTTTAAGCAGCGTGGCAGAGGAAATCCGGTCGGCAATCACACTGTCTGGGTTATGATGGTTGGATTGGGTAGGAAGGTGGGGAGGCGGGGGTGGTGAGGGGAATTTCCCCGCCCCCCCCCTCTTCTCCCTAAGAAGTCTATGAGTCAATGCTGGCATGATTCACTGCCATCTTCCCCGTTTTTTTAAATGTTATGATCATTGTTATTATTTTAAAATTCAAGTCATTATTCTCTCTTTTTCCTCACCCCCCCCCCATCCTCTTCTCTCTCCTTCAAACTCCTTATCTACCTCTCCTTGTTTCGTTCTTTCTCTCTCTCTCTCCCAGTCTCTCCCTCTCTCTCAGTCTCTCTCTCTCTGTCTCTCTCTTGAATCTGTCTGTTCTCTCCCTGTTTTCATATCTCATTCTTCCCCGTTCCCCCAATTTATCAATTATTAATATGCTGGAGGGACTTTTGTTCTTTTAGTGGACATTCTGCACGATAAGATTCACATCTTTTATTTAAGCAACATAATACTATAATACAGTTTATGAGCTATTCCCGGCTATTTCAGAAGTGCATGTTCACTATCTATTTAAAATGAATATTTTAAGTATCTAGTTCACTCGAATAGAACGTCCTCTTCTAGTTGACCATCCCAAATGAGGATAACCAGATTTTCTGTTTCACCTGTGTTGACGTCTTAACAGGAAGGGGGGGGGGTGAGGGGGGATCTATTTTCTGATGATTTTTCCAACTGTTCTCATCGAAAAGCTTGTCTAGCTTGCTTAGGGTCACTGAGCTGTCGTATCTTCAGTGAGTTGAATCATAATTTCACTCATAGTCATTGCTTGTGAAATTCACCTCACAACATATAGTGTCTGTGCTTCAGAGCAAAAGAAGAGGAATCCAGCCTTGCATAAGTGGAGTCATTGCAGAGGACAGACCGGCCACCAGGATCTCTGTCCGTCGGTTGTCAAGCTGTCTTAGAAACCTAGGATACAGGAGGACATTGGCAGTCTGATTCTTTCAGCCTCAAGTCACAGGTGACAGGTCGACAGTTTGTATTTGTTTTGAGCATACCGTGTTTAATAAAGCAGACTGCGTGACGGGCTTAGGGGGGAAGAGCTCTGTTTTGTCAGGGGAAAGAATAAGAATCCGCTCCTCTTTGTTTATCTAAGAGTCTCCCTGGTTACATAGCTGCATCTCGGGCAAAACGGGAGACGACTCAATGGCTTAGAATAAAAAAAAAAAGAAAGAAATAGAAAAAAAAAAGAGGAAAGAAAATATAAGAATGAAGCTGGAGGCTCACATCATTGTGGTAGAACGAATTTGAAATAAACTGTCTCGGGAGCCTAGTTCCCTTTAAGGCAGGAAGTTTAGACGGCTTATCAGATTTTTTTGCTTTCTTTTCAAGTAAAATGAGAAGGAAAACATGGGCACAGACACTACAGTTAATTACTTACAGGTAAAAGAAATGAAAGAAATTGAGAAATGGCATGTGCATGTGTGCATTTGAACGTCAAGTGAATGTGTTTCAGTTTAACATTTTAGCGAAATAAATTTTGCTATACTTTTCATATAGAGACAACCTAAAAAGGACATTTGTCCCTTCCATTGGCACTCTAGTGTCCGTTTGAGAAAGGGTAAAAAGACAGTGAAAGACAACTACAGAAACACGAAAGTCACAGTGACAGTTTTGGTGTCATAAACTGAAAAAAAAAATGCGTACCAGTACATGAAGCTGACAGCAGATGCGCCAATTTATTATTTGAATTTTTTCTTCTTTTTATCATCTTCGCCCGTACAGGCATGGGTTGAAAGATCTCACAAGACCCGGCCTTACAACAGATTTACCTTGTCATTCCTGAGGTAACTGCTCCTACTTACCTCATTATTCAAGCGTTTATTATCTTTTTTTGCATTGTGGACAAAACAAATCACAAATTACCGGATTCATATGCGATGTAAGTGGCGGCATAAAGTCCCATCGACAGTTGCAACACCACGTAAAGTTTAATGATTTTCTTGCCAAGAGCTAGGGAAGGAGTTTTATGAAATTGGCACAAACTTAGACCTATAATTTATAAAGCTGCCACATATATGTAAGATTTATCAATATTTTTGACTTTTACAGTGAACTTCTGACATTCGTATGTTTAGGCCCATTGTGTTTTAGGTGTGGTTTGCACATCTCGAGATCTGCACCTAAATGAGCCCAAACATGGTAGAAACGAGGGTGTTAGAAGCTCACCATAATTTCTTTACTTATGTTACACTCACTACTCTACGCTGAGTAAAAAAACAATATCCTCATATAAGAAAGGCTGTACGGCTGACAATTGCCCCTGACGTATAGGCTGATCTCATTGCTGCCCGAGATCTGTCTTCAGATTTGGCGTGCATGAGGGTGTCCATAAGCCAGATTTTTTACGCATACTGCGTATCTTCGAGATTTTGTTACTGCCTGGACTGCGGACAGGAATTCCCTTTGTCCAGGTGTTGGTTTAACCTTATTGGCCAGCCTGGTGTGACTCTGTTATGTCCATGTCTGCGGGATGCCCTTTGCACGTCCATAGCTTCTACATGTATCTTTATTTCTTGAGAAGTAATTCATTATAACAGAATGGTAGAGGGGGAGGGTGGGGGGGGGGGGGAGGAGGAGTGTTCCCGTCTGTCTGTTTTCATTCGATTTCTGTAGACCACTGTCTTGTCCTGCGTCACCCATGGCATTCCCTATAGCAAAGAAACACTGTATCACGAAGTGTTTGTGTGGTACGGTAAGTGTCCTCCTTCATCGGTTCATCTCTCTCTATATGTATCCAAGACTGACAACAATGTCATACATGAAAATGTTGCCTTATGTGACAGACAGCACAGATCTTTAGATATTTTACGTTACAACTCTTGTTTAGTTCCATTTCAAAGTATGTCATAGTATTCCAAGTTATTCTGACAGCAGATAACTAAGAGAGAAAGTATGTGTGTTAATCTGAATGTGTGTGAGATCGAAATATATTGTATATGTGTAAAAAAATGAATTTTATGAGGTAAAGATCAATCTGGGCGATACACAGCCATAGATCTTAAACTGGTTTTATTTATATATTTTTTTTCTTTATTGTTGTTTGGTCTTCTGCAGTATTGCTGTGTCGATAAATGAATCGCCTAGGAAATAACTCATGTACTCATCTATCACCCGGGCAGGGCTGTCTTGATTTTGCCATCAACTTCATTTACCTAGACTACAGTAAATTCGTCTTTTTATAATGTAATTAAAGAGGAGGGGAGTTCCTTTTCCTCTGCTGTTTCTTCCAAGATTCGCTCAGTGCCCCTAGCCAAGTATGTACGAATGGTCGAATAACTGTCCTTATTTCTTGCCCTACTGTAGCCGTCATAGGTATGCGCTATAGGAAACTCTCGTTCGCATAAAGACAAAACAGACCTCCCATTCCGTGAAAATGGCGCTCGCTGTTTACACATGCGCGGCTCAAAATTTACGAATTGCTTATTGAAATGTCTCTCTTTCTATCCTGTGCCTTTGAAGTTCCGCACCCTGCCCGCACTTCTCGCCCCACGTGGGAATCCAGATCACCGATTTATTTTTCCTATCCAACTTCGATAGGGCCACAAGCACACTACACTAGCAAAGATGTGTAAGTCCATAAACCAGGGGCAGCCAATCTCAGAGGAGGGGGAATGGGGGGGGGGGGTGGAGGATGAGACATGAATTCTCATTGATTATGATGTTTTATGAATTTGACAAAAGTGCTATTACTTTACTTGAGGATGCGAAAATGAATTACAGATTTCTAGAAAGGTTGGGAATTTGGTACAGCTTATAATGTGTCATCAAGAAAGCTGATAAGATACATAACTTTATTTTGTTTGTTTAGTTCAAACTCTCACTGCAGTACAACGTGCGAGATGCCATGTTTGAGAAAAATGTCGCCAACTCTCAACTCTCCCTTCTCAGGGAAAAGAAGGCTCCCTTTTTTGAAGAGATTGTGATAAAATTACTGTTATTATTATCTTGTGCGGATATTTTGTTGACGTTGAGCTGGGTGTTGCTGTTTTGATGTGGTATTTGGTGATGACCCACCTAATCAAATTGTGGAAACGAAGAAGTAAGTAAGGGTTTCGAGCACTTTAGCACGTACTGATATAGGGTTTTCTACCAACATTTGGGTGAATTGGGAATTTCCAATTCCCCCACACCCCACAAAAAAAACAGTGGATTTGTTAGAGGTTAG
>JBCAUA010827074.1:0-12867 GCA_038406235.1 Peronia verruculata
TGCAGAACCCGCGTTTCGATCCCGGCCTGTTTTGCTCCATGAGCAGACGCCATACCCATTGAGCCACTGCATCCCCCTCAGGGCAGTTGTCTAACCGGCTGAGTCCTTATACAGCCGCCAGCCCGTCTCGAACTCTCTCGGTCCTACCAATCCTCGATCTTACCAAACCACTACCACCACACATAAAACCGTGACATAGAGCGCACACGTGACGTACTTTACACACAAGGTCTGACTAAGAACCATCCCGCACAAAAGGGTTAGAGAGTATCTCAGTGTCTGTCGTTCGATGACCCAGTATATGTACGCTCACAACACACACTCGCGTGTATCCAACATGTATACTCATGATTCATTACACAAGATAATTATATTGTTGACTTGCTATGATGCTATAACTAACGCCAATAATCCATGACCCATAGTTTCGAAACAAAACTATCCATTGAAGAAATTAGCTGGGAGGAAATGAGAATAGTGTTCCAAATTCAAAAATTTACAGCCCATGTAACTTGGAGTTCCAGCCTGGTGTTAGAAAAATTTGCCGATATATCCCTAAATATCTCCAGCTGACATTGTTAGTTCGGTACGTGGATGCTATGTTTTATTACGCTACGATGTCGCGCATTAGCTGTGGGATGTAGAATTTCAGGGGAACAGAAACAATGAATTCATGCTTGGCTTGTCAACAGAAGCGAAACTAAAATAATAAAATGTGAAATTGGTGACAATCAAAGGACGCGCTGTGTTGGCGAGGACAGAAATTTATGACCTGTACAAATCTCACTGAAATGACGCGAATGAAACAAGTTTAGCACGTGACCGTGAGCTACGCTGTCAGAACTAGGGATGAGAGAAACTAAAAGATTGTATAAAGTAAGGTTGGACTTACCTGAAATGATCGTGCACGTAGTGGCTACCACCAAAAGCAGCGTGAGACGTTCCCCAATCCACATCATAGACCTTTGCTCTGATCTTGTCTTCTCTGGTTGTCTGTGAGTTCAGATGTAAGTCTGTCCTCTGTAAGCTTCAACAACGACCTCTCTCTCTCTCTCTCTCTCTTTCTCTCTCTCTTCTGCGACGTGTCTCCTCCTTTCTGGTCGTCTGTGAGTCTGTATCCCTTCTCTGTCTCTCTCCTTCTCTCTGTCTCTCCCTTTCTCTCTGTCTGCCTGTGTGCCTCTCTCTGCTCCCCTGCTCGGTCACAAGTTTGGGAAATCTAGTCTGGAGACAGCAAAGTGAAAGGACCGTAAGAGAGAAAGAGAGAGCAAGAGGAAAAATTCCATGAACGAGTCTGTATGTTTGAGCGTGTTCATAGTTAGAGATGTACTCGGCTCATCCACTTCGCTCCACAGAAAATGCATAACGTTCAGATTTCGTTCCGAACTGAATGTCGAGGGCAGAAAGAAGATCCGGAAGAAAAAAAAAGGAGGGAAAAAGAGCTTGCCGACAATAATAGAGTTCATCGATTGTCTGAGTTTGAGAAGCTGTCAATAAGGGCTTGTCAATAGCGGGGAGAAATTCTGCTGGGGATTTACTCAGTTGGGTGAGGACTTTCAACAGGGGCGGCCCGCCTAACGGATGTGGGGGGGGGGGGGTTGTACAGGGTGGATTGAATTAACCCTAGAAGCATTAAAGGGCCGATGTGATCAGAGATCTACTCCTTACGCTCTGCAATCAGCCCTTTGGTTCAGCCAGCTGAGTTACTTCCCTTTTCTAAGTACAAGAGATATGACATAAGCATTGCAAAGAACGAAAAACAAACACACAAACAACAACAACAACAACAACAACAACAACAACAACAAAATTTTCTTTTTATCTAAACCATATGCAACACGAAAAAGAACAAACATCACAGAGAGAAAAAACATTCTCATCACACGGTGAATTTTTAGGTTTTTGTTGTTGTCGTTACTTTAGTTTCAAACAGTCGGAGAAATTTGATTTTTCCCGTCTTTACCCAGCTGGTGTGGTCTCTCTCGTACCTGGTCACGGCAGGGAATGAGACTGACAATCCAAATAGTTCGCTGGTTTCCTCTCCGCAGAAAACACTACGCATGTCCTCAAATCTTTTTACCTCATTTATTATCTTCTCGGCCTAAATTCGCCAATTTTTCAAAGATCACGAAGCGTATCCTTCTAAAAACCGCGAGACTTTAGTAGAGTTTATGTTGACCTGTTAAGGTTAAGATTTAAGGAAAGGTGGAGATGGAATGGGTGGATCGTTGGAGCAGGAACTGACGGGCCGTTATGACGTCAGACTGGAGGAAAAAAAAAAAAAAGTCGGTGAGAGAGAGAAAGTTGCGAACAAATTCTTCCTTCTCCACGCAGACGTCTGCTCAGCCAGGGGCCCTATCAGGCAGACGACAGCAACAGGTGCACAGGATCACGTGACGTCACATTTCTGTCTTAAGAAGAGACAGTGATATATGATTGTGTACTAACCCCTTACATAATCTCATCCCATCTTCAGTTCACATCCTGGCAGTCCCACAGACAAACATGACGTGCTACGTAAATCACTCAAATTGTCTAGTTTTTGATACTAATATCTCAGCATTTGTCGAAAAAATCAATTTTGTTCCGAGCCACCAGGATTCCTAGGTTCATAGTTAACTTTAACGGCTTTATCTGTCTATTATATGTTCTCACAGAAGTAGTGTCTAGATGACGAATATCTCAGCCAGCCAAGTCTTGAAGTTCACGGATAAGGTCTTCAACTTCTATGTTCTCACACCTCACTTATAACTGACATCTTCGATCACTCTCATTGTCCCCGTGAGGGCTGTGACAAGAACTGCTATCAACATGGTTTACTTTCTTTCTTTTCCAATCAGTCAAACACATATACCCAACAGTAACTACATATATTTTTCAGCCACAAATTCCGAGCACAACGAAAGGTTTTTACTCAAACTGTTATGCTCATACTGTTACTAAATAATAATAATATTAATAACAATAACAAAAATGTCAATCATAAACCACCACAGAAAAAAACAATAAAAAACAAACAAACAAACAAACAAACAAACAAAAAACGTTGAGAACAAACTGAAGAGATAAAATTTGTAAAAATCCATACCTGCGCCACCAGCAGATTTCTGGACATAAATAGATTAAACTATTGTAAGGTAAATATGTCAGTTTTTTTCCTTATCGACTAGTTCACTTCTATCTCCTTTCAAATGTAGTTATTAGAACCTTCAATTGAACACATTACATCTGCTTTCACACGATGCATTCTCAGAAATGCGATTCGTTCATCAAACAATGTAATAATGCCAATCCTCTCCCATACGAGAGCTCCACGGCCAAGCTGTTGCCTGATGGGGAGCCGAGACGCTGGGCTTCTTTTTGTTTTTTCACGTGTTCGGATCAATGCACAGCTATCTGTCTAGATCTAGACCTACTGCTCGCCATTGTTTAGTCATAGATTGCCCCATAGTAGATAAGGAAATGCGCATACTGAGTACTGCACTGTATCACCTGGCCAGGAACTTTAGTAATACCATAATCTACAGGGGTGCCCATAATATGTAACTTCACACCTTGCCATTTTATGAGTAACAAAAGACTAACATAAAAGTGATGAATGCATTTTATTTATTACATAACCATACCGTTTATTATCGTTCCGATAAAGATAACAACTAATTGTTATTGATTGAGAAAATAAGCATTCAAAGAAATGTGTTAACTAAGTTCGCCATCAAAAGACATCAACTTTTCTGTTTCAGTTAGCCTATTTGTCTAGTAAATACCAACAAGTGAAAGGCTACATATGGGCGCCCCTGAACAATCTGGGGTATTTAAGTAGGTTTTTTGCTCCCACCTGCAGGTGATGAAAACCCGCCATCGGTGAAGCCTCCCAAAGATTGCCATCTTCGAGGTTTAAGGGGAGACATCTCTTCTCTCTCTCTCCTTGCTCCTGTCTTCTGTCCTGCTCTCTTTCCTCTCTTCTTCTTGACGTGTAACTGTACTTACGTGTTTGGCACAATAAAGCCGTGATCGTGCTGATGTGCCGTTGAAACCCGACACAAACAAACAAACAAACAAACAAACAGCTGAAGTACAAACACACTGTCAGTCTCCACTCCGTCTTGTTATCATGTGACGTCACTACATCCTCCAAAATATAAATTAACACTATGAGCATGCAACCACACGGAATTCTTCTCGATCCACTTCAGTTCTGTTTCATGCTCTTCCATGTCATGTAATAGTGTTTGTTTTTATTTTGGAGACAGAAATGATGTCATTGGGTAGATCTAATCAGAACCAGCAGAAACTGAGGCTGAGATAGAAACAGATGAACTGTTTGTTCGCATCTTTACAACAAAAAGGGTCAAGGTCAAGTCCTAGAGCTCTCAGACCTGGCAGTGCTGAGGTGATGATTTCACCGAACATTCTTTCATTACACTCAAAAATCCTGGCCACACACAGACAAACAGGTGAGAAGAAAGAAATCGTTCTAAACTGTATTGAAAGTTGGAGCGTTAATAGTTAGTTAGTTAATTAATTAGTTAGTTCGTTATTATTAATAAGTTAGTTAATTAAAGAATTAGTTACTTATCTAGTAAGTTAGTTATCTGGCTAGTTAATCAGTAACTTAGTAATTAGTTCAGTAGATAATTAGTTAGTTAGCTAGCTAGTAAGTATGTTAGTTAATTAGTAGGTTGGTTAGGTAGCTAGCTAGTTAGTCGGTTAGTTAATTAGTCATTTAGCTAATTAACTAGTAAGTTAGTTATTTAGTTTGTTTGTTAGTCAGTTTGTTTGTTAGTTAATGAGTGAGTGCGTGAGTGAGTGAATTAGTTAGTTAGTTAGTTAGTTAGTTAGTTAGTTAGTTAGTTAGTTAGTTAGTTAGTTAGTTAGTTAGTTAGTTAGTTACTTAGCATGCATGCATAAAATGGTGTATGTATGGATGGTTTGCAAAATTCAGAAAATGAATACAGAAGACTGTGATCTTTTCAGAATCGTCCAGAAATTGAGTATCCATGATATGTTGACAACTTTAGAACCGAATTTTGCAATGTTGGTAAAAATAATATGAATCTGAAATCAAATGGATTCTGCGAACATTTAGCATTTTGATACATTCTGGCTTGTGCAGACTGGGGTTTGCAGGAATCAGAAACCGTATGAATAGGCGGCAAATTGTTTTGTTTTTGTTTGTTTGTTGTTTGTTTGTTTTTGTTTTTTGTTTTTTTCAGAATCAGGTTTTAGGATTTCAGAAGATTAAGTTCTTTCAATAGGAGATCGTTGTGCTCAGTCCTATTACTTCCCTTTATCAGACTAGAGAGGGAGTAAACAAGTAGTGTAAAGAGGAAGAAAGATCTCTTTTGCGCCCTTTACTTGAATCATATTAATGTGATGTGAAGAGAATATTGTCATCTTAATTGTTATAATTTTATCATTTATTTGTTTACGATCAGTCTTTCGAATGGCAAAGGATTTTTTCCTCTTTACACTTCTAGCTCAACACATACTAGGTCTCGCAAAGGTGAAGTAAAGGTCTGATCAAAATGATCTCCTCTTACACAAATCCCTTTTCTGGAAAGGGGAGATAATCTGCGAAACGATCTCCCATTGTTAGATATTTCACCATCAGAGTCAGAGTGTGCAGCTACTATACATGGTTTACACTGCATGATCGGGAGGTGTTTGGCAAAGCAGATATAGGTCAAGAGTGGTCGCGGTAGAAGAGGAGGTGGGTTATTTCTTTGTTACTAACGCAATGATCAATAAGCTATTTGTATATAATGGCTTTTTAAAAATTATTTCTTTGTTAGTTTGCCTAAAGAAATAGCCATTTTTTAAAAAAATTTTTCTATGCCTAAAGAAATCGCCACTTTTTTTTTTCAAGATATTTACCAAACCATCAATTCATTTAATTACTTTTTTTGTTGTTGTTATTATTGCTGGTGGTTTTGTTGGTGGTGGTGGTAGTACTGCTGGTGATGGTGGTGCTGCAGGTGGCGGTAGTGCTGCTGCTGCTGCTGCTGCTGCTGGTGTTGTTGTTGCTGCTGCTAGTGGTGCTGCTGTGGTGGTGATGATGGTGGCGGTGTTGCTGTTGCTGTTTTTGTTTTATTTACCCACGCATTTTTTTACTTTACTTTGTTTTGTTTTTTGTTTTTTTTCCTTCGTTAGTCTGACAAGGTCGGTAATTAATTTACATTATTTGAACGAGGTAAGGTGGGTAGAACACCTCCCACTGCCTTCAGTAAAAAATCGAGCCCATAAATCTATCAATCTACAGGCATTTAAGAAATGTTTATGTTAATTACTAGCGTTAGTTTGTACTTTAATCAAGTTGTGAAACTGATAGAGACGGAGAAAGAAGGTAGCAAGTAGCAAATTTTATATACGATAAACATTTGGTTTTTTGTGGCTCCCAAAACTTTTAGAACCACCACATGTTTGTTTGTTTTTTTCAGCTCTCTGTGGGAGTGGGAGGGGTGGGGGATATTTTTAGGTGGCATAATGTTTCTGTGAATTATATATCGTGCAAAAAATGCTCATGTGAGCCATATCTCTTTTGGGTAATGTCGTATATTTCGGAAATTTTTTCTGTGGCAATTGGGTTGGTTGATTGTGTTGGAATTTAACGACATATCAGCACGGTTACCGCTATATTGTGTCCAACACGGTAAGATACGTTTACACGTCAAGAAGGTGAGAGGAAAGAAGGCGGAATAGAAGACAGAAGCAAGGAGAGAGAGAGAGAGAAGAGATGTCTCCCCTGGAATGTGGGAGATGGCACTCCATGAGAGACATGCCACCGATGGTGGACACATCGCCTGCAGATGGGAGCCGAGAACCTACTTATAAACCTACGACAAATCAGTACGATTACGGATATTGTGTCCAACACGGTAAGATACGTTTACACGTCAACAAGGCGAGAGGAAAGAAGGCGGAATAGAAGACAGAAGCAAGGAGAGGATGAAGAGATGTCTCCCCTGGAATGTCGAAGATGGCACTCCATGGCGGACACACCGCCTGCAGGTGGGAGCAGAGAACCCACAGGGGCTGTGGCAGTGTAATTACAAAAGATTGAGTGAAAGATTTGGTATGAAAAAAGAAAATCCTTGTTTTGAGATTTTGTAATGGAGATAATACCGAGAATGAAGAGACTACTAACAGGATTTTCTGTAAACTTTGCAGACTGTTTGATCTTCAAAGTGTTTTTGTTCTTAAGTGGTTTTGTTCATAAGGAAGAGATTGGTAGATAGATGGCTGGATGGATGGATGGATGGATGGATGGATGGATAGATGGATGGATGGAGGGAGGGAGGGATAAATGGATGGAGAGATGGATGGATGGATGGAGGAATAGATGGATTGATGGATGGATGGATGGATGGATGGATGGATGGATGGAGTGATGGATGGATCTGGATGGATATGGATGGATGGATGGGTAGATGAATGGATGGATGGATGGATGGATGTGGATGGATGTGGATGGATGGATGGAGGGATGGAGGGATGGATCTGGATGGATGTGGATAGATGGATGGAGGGATGGATGGATAGATGGATGTGGATGGACGGATAGATGGATGGATGGATGGATGGATAGATGTGCAGGCATACATAAATCAGCGCACATACAACACGCACATTTACACACATACATCGCACACATAATAGCAGACATACAGGCAAACACAGACAGAGACAGAGACAGAAAAAGACTGGATAAAATCCACACCACAGAAAATATTAGGTTTAACAGTACAACCCCGAAGTGACACCACACCATAAAACGTGGCCTTTCACGTGCTCCAAGTACTATAAATATCCATTTACCACCTGGGCGATCATCTTCAACACAGCGATCTAGAAGCAGATTCAACCACTCCCTTGTCTAACGTGAGTATTTCTATCTTTGTCACCCAGCCAGTCATAATCTCTGTGAGAGCCCGGGGTATATAAGAAAGTTCTCTGCTCCTACCTGCAGGCGGGGGACGCAATAGCTCAATGGGTATGGCGTCTGCTCATAGAGAAAACAGGCCCGGATCAACTCGCGGATTCTGCATCTGGGGATGACAGGACACAAAGAACGAAAACCAGCATTTTTTCAGTGACTCAACGGTCCCCTGGCTTCCTGTGGGTAGAGAAGCCCGACGTCTAGCCTTCTCGGATAAGAGCGAATATATTTCGGAGGTCCCGTGTCTAGCAGTTGAAAATCGATGTAAGAGTAGGCTGAGTGCCGCTGTCCAGGCAAAATTTCCAAATTCCAAATTTCTACCCTCAAAGTTTCTCAGCAAAAATTGGCAACTTCTAAAAGCCGAGATAATCCTATTTCTTAGGATTGAGAGACTAAAGTAAGACAAACAATACCTGCAGGCGGTGTAAGCCCGCTATCGGTGGGGTGTCTCCCATGGAGTGCCAACCTAGAGATTCCAGAGGAGACATCTCCTCTCTCTCTCTTTCCTTGCTCCTGTCTTCTGTCCCGCTTTCTTTCCTCTCTTCTTCTTGACGTGTAAACTATCTTACCGTGTTTGAAACAATAAAGCCGTAATCGTGCTGATGTGTGGTTAAACCCCAACACAAACAAACAAACAGACAAAATGAGTCCTTTATCGGTTTCCCACCCAAGTAAGTTACCATTGCCAAGTTAAACCTCAATCCATATACATTCTTGTGATGAAAAACGGTTTGAACTTACCTGGTTGTCGCCAGAAATATTGCAAATTGAAGAGATTCAGCTAAAATCGGAACAAAAAATCGACAAAAACGCATAGTTACACGTTGCTTTCTGAAATTACATGCGGCGCTTTTAAGTCTTGTCGACAACCCCAAATGTGGCCCTCTTGGAAGACTTTTAGAGTTGGTCCAGGTTGTGGATGCAGGTAAGTAGATGATGGTGTGAACATATAAAATGGAATAAACACTCCCGCTGGCCTTCACTACTCATTTTTATTTTCTATTCATTCGTCAACTATAAAAATGGACTTTATTTAGTATATTAGACCAAAATTAAATAGGATCTTGTTGGTCAGCTAAACCAATCAGTTACAGCAATGTCGGTTTCTAAGTAAATATTATAAATGGACATTTTAAGTTATCATCTTCGAACATAACAAATTAACGTAAGTATCAGAGTGGACGTCCAGTAGTTTGGCGGGATACAGTACCCTGCAGTCTCGCTCAGCCCCAAGATTTGAATGTCCTATTCAGTTGGATGCCTGAGAGAATGTTTAGGTCATCCATTCTTAAAAATTTAGGATTTAAGAAAGAAGGAAAAAAAAAAAAAGGAATGAAAAACATATTGTAATGGATACTGTTTGACCTTGGATACATTTCCAGTTGTCTCTCGGGCTTTATCTGGTTTATAGAATATATTTCGCGTCCCAAACCGCCAACTTTTGCATATATTAATTAATCTTCAAGCGTCATCTTATCCAGACTTCTCCTATCGGCGAGAGAAAATGGGAGGTCGTTTCGCAGATTATCCGCCCTTTCCAAAAGAGGAATATGTGTAAAGGGAGATCATTTAACCAGAGTTTTACTTCCCTTTGCCAGACAAAATGTTTTGAGCAAACAGTGTAAAGAGGAAAAAATCCTTTTACTGCTTGTCATTCGAAAGACTGATCGCCAAAAAAAAGAATTGAAATAATTATAACAATAAGAAGGAAGCATTCACTTTATATCATAGTTTGTTAGGAATATTTCGCGGCGTATGTCGTTAAGCAAAGGGCGCATAAGTGATTTTACTCCTCTTTACACTACTTCTTCAATTCCTCTTTTGTCTGATAAAGGGAAGTAATAGGACTGAGCACAACAATTTCCCATTCGTTACGCGAAGCAGAAAGTGAGTTCAGGACGTCATTCTGATTCAAGCAGTTCTACTCTACTGGAAGAAAAGAATACATTACACCGCTGCAGTACTGTATACATATAGTAAACATGTTATTTTCTTATACAGTTAAAAAACAAACAAACAGATCAAGGGAACTTCAATTCGTGAATCGGTGGACCCCTCTGATAAATGCAGATTATGAACTAAAGGCAGGATAAAATTGGAAACTAATAGAATGGACTCTTAAATAGCTATCTCATTCCGGAATTGGAAACAAAAATAGAGCGCCGAGATTTGATTTCCAAAGGCTGAGACTAAAACCCGAACAAAATTTGAAATTAGCACAAGTGAATGCCATGCCTTTGGTTGGGTAAAGCGTACCATATTCGTAACTGTCAACATTCATCTTATTAGAAACATAAAATACCGAAACTAAATCACTAAGCCAGATTTTTAGTTATTTTATTAGCATAATGCATGGTTCTCAGTGTTCTGCTGGTTATACTGGCATGATGACCATCTAAAGAACACTATGTGATTTTGTAGATGTTCACTGGGATTTGGCTATTTGTTCTGTTTCTGTCCTTGTTCGTATTCTACTTGTAACTGGTGTTGTTCTTATTCTAATGGGAGATCGTTTCGCAGATTATCTGCCCTCTCCAAAAGAGGGATTTGTATAAAAGGAAGATCATTTTGACCAGACTTTTACTTCCCTTTGCCAGACAAAAGGGGTGTTGAGCAAGCAGTGTAAAGAGGAAAAAATCTTTTTAATCCTTGTCGTTTGAAAGTCTGATCGCCCAAAAAAGTTGATAAAGTTATAACTCATTCCGGAATTGGAAACAAAAATAGAGCGCCGAGATTTGATTTCCAAAGGCTTATTGAAGAAAACATTCTCTTTACATCATATTTTTTTTTTTTTTAAATTTTTCATGTTGTATGTTTCAAGCAAAGGGCACAAAAGTGATTTTATTATTTTCTTCTTCTTCACACAGCTTGTTCAATCCCTCTTTTGTCTGGTAAAGGGAAGTAATAAGACTGAGCACAGCGATCTCTCATTGTTGTCTATGTCGCTGTGTTTTTTAGTTGTTCCTACCTTTGTTCTTCTAGTTGTTCGCGATGTTTTTGGTATTCTAGTTGTTGTTCCCGTTCTTGTTATTCCAGTTGTTATTGCTGTTCTTGTCACACTAGTTGTTTCTACCCTTGTTGTTATTCTAAGTGGTATTGATGTTAATATCTTTGTTCTTGTTGCTGCTGCTGTAATTCCAGTTGTTACCGAATAACTCTCTACTTAACTTAAAAATATAACCTGCCGTAGTTTTGAAGATAGCATTCATTGATACCTATTTATTTTCTTCCTATGAAGTGCCCACGTTTTCAAAATCTTGTGGATGGTTATACTTTTGCTCTACAATTTCTCACAAACACCGCACAGTTATAACAGCCTTATTCATGCCATATCACAATCGAACATAATCTGTCATTCAATAAAATTCAGTTGAATATTCATAAAATTAATATCATCATGGAAACTCTGACAGTCTGGCTGGCTCTGTTAACATCTTTGGGCCGTGGCCACAGTGCCTATGTGTTTGTGTCTAACTCTCGTACTGCAGCTGCATAATGCCATACGCCAAACTCATTTCATTGAAGCGGGCCACACTGCGTCTGGGTGTGACCACGTGGCCAGCTTGCGGTTTTTGTTTTTTTTTTTTTGTTATACCGGCCTGCGCTATTATGCGTCTTGAAAGCTGGCAACATGATCGACTACACCCGGCTGCAGTGCGAGAGTTGGACACAGACACACAAGCACTTTGGCCACGGCTTTACAGTTAAGGGGAAAAAGCCACTAACTAACTACATGGTGTCGTGGGCTAGAGGTTCGGCCGTTGACTCGGGATCTGAAGTTCCGGGTTCGAATCCTGACTGGTCCCGACATTGTGTCCTTGGAAAAGGCAATTTACACACATTTCCTGACTCCACCCAGGTTTGAATGGGTACCCGAATGGGTGATTGATATTGTTAAATTGATAATGATTTGAGCGCCTACCGGCAGCCGCCTTGAATGCTTCCCAGGAAGCTGAGAACGTTTATGAGTGTCTTCTTTTGGGTTTGTCGGGGTAATAATAGATTGTAAAGCGCTTAGAGCCTGTGTTGTACTGGGATACGCGCTATACTAAATGCTCTCTATTATTTACATCTTCTGATTTCAGAAATCGATTGGCAGAAGAAACAGCCATGCAGATCCTCTTGCTTCTTGCATCCCTGGTAGTCGTGGGTATGGCGAGGTACTGCGAGGAAAACCCTCAGCCTGAAGCTTGTCCTTGTGATTACCGACCGGTGTGCGCGACCTTTATAAGAACCTTCCCCAACGAGTGTGAGCTGGAGAGCCAGCTGTGTGCGCTAGCCAAGGAAGGCTTGGAGTACGATGACAGCGAGGATCAACCTGAGGATAGAAATTGTTGTATCAGGCCCTGTCCTCTCATTTACAGGCCTGTCTGCGGTGAGAATGGCGAGATTTACAACAACACGTGCGAAATGGCGGTCCAGAGATGTAAGAAGAGAGACTACTTCCCGGAAGTGGGTATGGGCAACTGCACTGAGGGGGTCAAACCTTAAGCTGAACACGAAACAGACCATCTATAATCACATATTATACCTTATAAGCAAAAATCGGCTTCTAAACATTGTGAACGTACGTTTCGATAACATTAAATGAACAATAAAGGAATCAAAAGCAGTTTAGTCGAGGAAATTATTAAAAGTTCGTATTAACTAACATTATGTTGTTGTATTTTATTTCAAGATAGTATTACAGGCAGACAATCTGTAGTTCTTTTTGACTTAAGGAAACTATTACAGTCTCTTAAAAAAAGTCTATTTCAGTTGAGGTAGTGATTGTGGACTTTTTAAGAGTTA
Source organism: Peronia verruculata (assembly GCA_038406235.1). Taxonomy (NCBI): domain Eukaryota; kingdom Metazoa; phylum Mollusca; class Gastropoda; order Systellommatophora; family Onchidiidae; genus Peronia; species Peronia verruculata. Next base: position 12,728 of record JBCAUA010827074.1, read on the forward strand.
AGACATGGGGCCCCTGCAGTTATACCGACAACATTTAGAGTTAAGACAAGAAACTGCAACAGATTTACCGACAATCTTTAGAATTAAGGTGAGAAGCTAGCACTTTTACCGACAATCTTTAGAATTAAGGTGAGAAGCTG
>JBCAUA010827085.1:0-14399 GCA_038406235.1 Peronia verruculata
TCTTTCTTTCTTTCTTTCTTTCTTTCTTTCTTTCTTTCTTTCTTTCTTTCTTCTTTCTTTCTTTCTTTCTTTCTTTAAACATTCAAAGGAAAATACAAGAGAAAAGGATTCGTAGTGATTATATATTTATCAGAATTTTCCTTACACTTATTATTTTAAACGAATAAACAAAAAAGCAAAGTTTTAGTTTGTAAGACAGCTCGTGGCGAACACACATCCTCGGCACATCCTCGCTTATTGATTTATTTACAGGGACAAGGGAAAAATTAATGTCATCTTGTTATTGTGGGACCATCCTTGAGGCAACTGCTGTTAATAACTAACATATATAGACATAATAGGAACAAAATAATTTCAAGATACTTATGACCGATGGTTTAATGTCTAGCTCCGATGATAACAGAACAACCCTTCCATCAAAAAGAGAAGAAAGATAGCTTCTGGGACTACATTTAGTAAACATACAACAATGATATGTTCGTTCCGACTTTCCCTTTCACCTCGTAAAGTATTTGGCAAGCAGGCCGTAAGGTGCACCGCCATCACTTGTGTACAGGCATCTGATATCGGCATAAATCTTTTCCACCCATTTTCTGTGTTCTATGTCCATCTTAATCTTCTTTTGCTGTTTTCCTCCCTTGTCTATGGCTCCCTAGAGCACAATTCTGACAGGACTAACTGGATCGTCTGACGTGGTCGTACCATCTAGTTTCCCTCATTATACAGTCTAGGGAGATCTGTGAATGGGTTAATGCCAAATAGTCTAGCAGACACGATAATCGGTGAATTGGATAAAAAAAAAAAAAAACACTAATATAATAATGCACCTGAGATTTCGCGGCAGCATCTGTTATCTACTGCTCGATTATTATTATTATTATTATTTTTTTTTTCGGAAATTCTGCAATCAGGATCCATGCTTTCATATGCAGCAGAAAACCCAAGATATTACAGTGCGCACGGGTCTGATTTTATTTTTGATGATGCTTGCATTATTCCACATATTATCTCTATAATGAGCGATCAAGGGGCGTGGCACTTATCTTACCGTCCAATAAAGTCGGAATCGGCAGGCATTGAAATTCAAATTAAATTACAGACGTGGGCAACTGATACCCAACTGTGTTTTAGGCTACTCTTTATTTTGATTGAAGTTGCAGAGTTTGAATCTATTTTTTTAAATGCCGAACTATTATTTATTTTGTCCGCCATGTGTGTGTGTGTGAATAATACTCAATTGACTGTAATTTGTGTTCACTCACGATTCACAAACAGGCCCATCACTGTGTTAAGAATTTGTGTGTGCCATTACTGTGTTAAGTATTTGTGTGTATGACTGTGTTGGTAAAGTGTAGCTGTAGGAATTCTTCGTAGCTTTATACTTGTGGTGTAGATTATATGATTCAGATTCTCTTAGCAGGTAGATACTAGAATCTAGATTCTAGATATAGGCAGTGCAAAGATCAGAGATAGATAAGTCTTATATTTTACCATTTTTCACAGACAATGGTCAATGTCAGTTTATCATTTTTATCTATGTCCAGTTATAATTAAGTTTAGACGTGTTGCATTTACCCTGCCTATTTAAACTAAGAGTGCCTGCTCTTAATCCTTTACTGTTAACGATAGCACGAAAGTATTGTTCTGCATTAAAATATTGCTTGACCAACTATCATTTTATTTGTTTGTGATCTACCTTGATGTTCTCAGATCCATATTCCATACCACATGCTAAAACCCTTTGGTCAGGTTCGTGGGTTTCTTTCCTTCCTCTGCCAGTCGTGCTACTCAATTTGCAAATGAAATATTTGTCGTGGCTTTTCTTGTTTGGAAATAAAAATGTTCAGAAGAGTTCTCAGTGAAGAACTATAAGTGAAGAGCCTTTTGACTTGGCACACTGTAAAAACTATTTCGAGAAGAGCAAATTTAAAAAAAAAAAAAAAAAGATAAGAAGTTAGAGCCATTTCTTGAAAAGAAACTAGACCAGCATGTAATTCGAGTGAGCCATAAAAAGTCTTTGGTGATAATTGTAACTTTTATTATTTTATTTTATTTTATGCTATTTTATATACTGCTTATTTCAATGCTATTTTTTTTTTCAGACAAAACCGAATGACTTTCAAGAGTATTTAGTTTAGATTAGGAAATAAAATGAATTGGACCAAACAGAGCCATACCATTTGTGATTTTGGTCCCGATTGAAACAAAATACAAAGCTGAACAGAGTGGAGGATTTTAATATCAGTATTTGCTCTCTATAAGTATACAAATAAAAGGAATGGAGTACGTAGATGTGAACAGGTATGTGTATGTGAGTTTATGAATGTGTACATGTGTGCCCTCAGGTCAGCTTATTGGCTGTGTGTGTGTGCGTGTGTGCATGCGTGGGTGCGTGCGTGCGTGTGTGCGCGCGCGTGTGTGTGTGTGTGTGTGTTAATCTTTAGAAGGAGAAAAGCGCTTTTAATGCGATTGACTATTTTAATGGAGATCATATAAAAACAAATAAACAAACAAACAAAAAGAAAACACAATTTCACCTCCGTTTTTCATGCTGGGGAAATATGTGTTGTCAACTGCTGATCATTACATATTTAGAACAGAACGATAAACATCCGGCTGTGCTGTAAGGTGTCATTGCTGAAGTAGCACATTAGACAGGAATGGAATTGCAACCATTATTAAGTTGCGTTTGTCAGAGAAGACGAACACTTAAGTTCCTCCGCACACACTGAAAAGACATTGGAAAATGTGGGGGTGAGTATTGTTTTAACTGATACGTAGTTGGTGTCATAATATTCTTGTGTTCAAAGGTCTTTGACTTTAACTGTCGTTTTTAAAATTGTTTCCTCCAGATATCAAGATGTACTCATAAAATAACTTTGTTTGTCCTCCTCTGACATATTACGAAGTCAAAATCTCCTGATCAACGCGAAAAAATAAACGAATTAACAGGCAAACAAGTAAAACAGAAATACTGTTACTTGAGTAGAAACTTAGTCTTATTTGATGAAACAATCTAGGCTTACGATTTGACTTCAACTTTCACAATATTTCGAGAGTTCGGAGTCCATTCTGGACCAAAATTAGTTTCAGTAGGAAAAAAAAAATGATGGCCAATTAGTACACTGACATCCTAGCCAACCGAGTCGTTCATCGGCAAAATGTACTAAATGGTATCATTTAAACGGCAAAGTGAATAGTCTACCAGAATTAGCAAACAGCTAGGCCCTCGTAAGCTGATTACCTATTGATTATTCTCTGATACCAGGGAGAGATAGCGACTTATGGAGTTCACAGAAACAAAGTCTCAGTAGCTTAGCAATCTAGATGGATTGACAGTTTTAGAGATTACAGTTTAGTCTTGCGGCAGACATTCACGGCTTTAAAACATACCTGTTATTAGATAACTGATGGTGAACTCTAAGAAATGAAATCAACACTGAAATCAGATTTAGATACGCATAACAAGTCACACGTTAATATTTGCCGAAGTCCGCTCAAATTAAACGCATCTTTTTACAAAACTGAACAGGTAGTGCCATTTGGGGGGGGTGGGGGGGGGGGAGAGGGGTTAATTTATATTTAACCTCCATTGTTCGTCAGAGAGAAACCACAATGTGAGTGGTGAACATGATTTGAACTTTCATGGAGAAGAATGTGTATACAAAATGGTTCATCATCCTGTTATCTCAGTTTTATTTAAAGATATTATACCTCGGACCACGCTCACAAGTACATGACTGCATGTAGTTTAGAAGCGACAAGTCACCTATAGGGGATGATAGTAATGTGGCAGTCTGAGGATCAGAACGTTCACGGAATCATCCTCTCGCTGAATGAATCTGACAAGCAATAACTCTGTGTCCTAATCTCTGATTGATTTTCACTTTTTTTTTCTTTCCCAGCATAATATTCGTCCTCAATCTTCACCCTTCCCGCCAGCTTCCCAGTTCCCACAGAGAGCTCTTCCAGACACGCAATAGCCAGAGATGGAACGCAGTGACATAAACTGCCAACAGGTGCCCCGCTCTCCCTAAAGCTTCCAGATCTCCCAGACCGCAGCTTCATTATTTCTTACGAAATCAGGTTTTTCTTCGGTGTCTCACCCTCTTGCCCTTGTCAGGATGCAATTTTCCAGCTCAGCATGCTCTAATTTTCCTTGCCCATTTTTTTTTTTTACCCAAACCCTTTATTTCTATTTCTTTATACTATATTTTCAGTATGGGTCACCTTCATACCATGTTTACGTCAGTTCTGTAATGATTTTGAGATATTTACGTCATATTTAATGTTAATCTTCCTCATGGCCTAAATATGTCATTCTTACTCGAATTCAAAGAGGCTGTCAAATATGCCTGAACAATAATAACCCATTGTCTCATCATCTGTTGCCATGGTTCTTCGGTTATTGAATTCTCTTCAGCAATTTCCATCTCGTGCCACAAGCTAGGAAATTGCTTAAAAAAAAAAAAAAAACCCTGCTGATTAAGATTAACCCTCCCACTTTGAAAGATCTTCTCCTTTGTGTCCAGACGGGATGTTGTTTTAGTAAAGTTGTCTGACAAAATAACTCATTATGATAAGATAGAACTACATTTATTCAACGCATTTCTCAACCCTAGATGCCGTAAAAGCTTCACAATCGACACACTACAGTGATCGTAAGGGAGAAACAGAGGATGGTCCTTCCTCTTCCTCTCTCCTCTCGCCTCCCAATCCTCCATCCCCTATCTTAACGCTTACAAACAAATGACCAATTTCGACAATCTATGTTTTTACAAAAAATCATGATGATGATCATCATCATCATCACCATTTTCATCATCACATCATCATCACCATCATTTTGTGAAAATACAAGAGAACTGTCAGACCGGCAACTAGCAAAACAATTTAAGAAAAATAAATAACATAGAAATCATCATCATCATCATCATCATTTTATAACATAAAAAAGACTGTACAACCGGCAAGTAACTAAACATCATCATCATCATCAACAACAACAACAACGACGACAACAACAACAACAATTAATAACAACAACAAATACAAAACTACTGTAAAAGATGGAAAATGTCCATAAATGCCTCCTTTCAAATATTATCATCATATTCTTATCTTTGAGTTTACCTTTCTAGTCATTTTTACGAAAGATATAACAGTTCACTTTGAATCCAACATTGTATCTGAAAAGGAATCGCTATACATTTGTCAGCGTGATGTCATGCTTCTTGACATCAAGCAAATAGCAATAAATCTTGTTTCTCGGTCCCAAAACATTGCCTTCCAAAAGTGAAAAGAGAAACTGTCAGACTACCGTCATACTATCAATCTACTCGCTGTAATTCGAGGAACCAAAAAATAAGCCCCTGAAATTGAATGTTTTGAGAACTTTCGCTTGTTTTTCTTTAAATTGCATGGTCACGTCAGAAAATTAGTTAATAATGTCTCTGCGCAGTTTTCGATTTCACAACATTGCTGGTCTCGTTCTCTCTTTTTTTGTTTCCTCTCTCTCTCTCTGTCTCTCTCTCTCTCTCTCTCTCTCTGTCTCACTCGCTCACTCGCGCGATCGGTGGTGCCTTTAATAACATTTACAGAAGAGACTGAACATTATGAATATTCAGTCACAAACGATATTAAACTTGATAAAGTCGACAGAAACGAAAATACCTTGTAAGCTTTTGTTGCGACGTACCATGTCAGCACTTTATATATAAGCTGTAAAAGAGTTCTTCACCTTGACTGAACAAAGTTTTTTTTAGGTCTCTTCTCATCCGCACCATTGTCATTGTTTGTTACATAAATTAAACCTTTATGATAGAAGAAGCAGCTTTCAGCCCTCGTGACGATTACAAAATACATCCAAATGTAGGAGTAGGAACAGTTATTACAGTGAATCTTGGCCACCAAGATATAAAATGAAAGAGAGAGGGAGAGAGAGAGAGAGAGAGAGAGAGAGAGAAAGAGAGAGAAGGAAAGGAGGAGGAGGAAAAAAGCTGAAGAAGTGGGGAGAAAAGAAAGAGAAAGTTGAAAAAGATGATTTGTTATATATTTAATGATGCCATTTCAGTAACAGACAAATATGGTATAAAACCACCATCTCAGTCCCTGGGAGAACATGAAATCATACATTTAATTCTGATTGAAATAGAGAAGTTCTCGAGGCTGTATGTCCTGTGGTTACTTTGACAGACGTTGTGTCATAAAATATGCACAAAGTAGCTTCAAAGTAGTGCTACATGGAAAAAAAAAAGGACAAAGGAGAGGCCACGGATCGCTTGGAAGAGATTCTTGGGCAAATACGTGAGAAGGAGTAACTGAAGCTTTGAGAACGAAAATTACCTATGTCATATTCCATACATTTGGAGCCAAGGTAGACAAAATCTCAACTGGAAAACAAAAAGAAAAGAAAAAAAAAAACGTGAGAAAGTAACAGTTAGAAGTTAAGATGCAAGCATCCAAACACTATAAAATGTAAAATTGTAGAGCATAGAATAGTATGGCAAGTCAGAAAGAAAAGGAATCATTGTTTCGAGATACCCCCCCCCCCCCAACCTTTCAAAAGGAACTGAAGCACAGGAAAAAAAAAAAAATTATTATGGCTGTCTTTAAAACAAATCTTGTTTTCATGTTCTGTACCTTGGAAAGGATGACTGGTAATAGCGATGTGGCGGTGAAAGTATACAACTCATTCTTCGCCATGATGACGTGGCGTCTGTATTTTGCCCGGAGGGTACTGGGCAGCTTTGTTGTTGTGGTTGTTCTTTTATTATTAGAGCAAAGCTCGTAATCAGTTTCAACATGGCTGTTGGGAGATCTGCTTTGAGTGTCCAGTTTAGAACTGGCTTTTTTTTTTTTTTTTCAATTCTCACTCCATATTATCACTGTGGCATTAACCACTCTGTTAGATCCTCCGGCAGCTCCGGCAATGTTTATGTGACACCAATGATGAGGAACTTAGGTGTCATTGCGTGCTTTGGAGGATGCGTGACTGATCACACCCACGATGAAGTAGTCTTCAGATGACTGAATCCGAACTTTGCCACTCTAAGTCTGGTAAATCTGCAGATGACTTCATTTTGACCGCTACCATTTCAAGAAACCAATCTGCCACACAGAGCAGCGTTACAATCACTTCACGAATGTCACAAGTTATAATCGCTTCATATATGACAGACTTTGAGAGAGAGAGAGAAAAAAAAATGGAAAGATTCCTGTGAAAAGGGGGAAAAAAACTTTGAAAAGAAAAGATGCATTTGGTTTTTTACCAAAATTCGTAATCGGGAATTCTATGTTTAGGGATCCCTTTTATAACCTTCTTTGGCGGTAAAGTTGAAATATTTGCAGCTTGGATCCCTAGGCGACAATGAATGCATAAATAATGTATTTTCCGCGTAGTTATTAAGAGATGGGCATAAAAAAAAGTGCAAATGCCTAGCCGAATCCCTAATGGAGATGAATGCCCTTACCTGTTTGCGGGAAATGGAGCTGATTAGGTTACATCTTGCCCAAGAGGCTAGAAAAGGGCACAAGGTGAAGGTTGGAGTGGCACTCAGAAGGAAAGGAAGTCAATAGGCCAAGATATGTGAATAAGGGGCAAAGAGAAAGAAATGACGGGTGGACTGTGAAGACTCTCTAAAACCGGAATCTTCTGTAGAGGGGGTGTATTTGAGGATATATTTATGCCCCTACCAGGATCAGGTAGAGCATTGAATGCACGGTACGGTACAAAGAGAAATAAATCGTCACATGTGAGGGAATTTAATGATAAATCAGAATATGAAGCTCATATTCTATCTTTCTTGCCCATTAGATGCGTTGCTTAGGCGTTTTTCAAACACCTCACCTAATGTGAAATACAACAAGGAACCCTCTGAACCCCTCGCAAGTGATTCATATTCATAAGAAGTTCCTAAAGGGCGTCTAAAATCGTGTTAGAAATCTGAGCTAAAATTATGGAGAGCTCCGCTTGGCACACATTCTCAATCCCAGAAGTAATAAAACTATTCTATTTAGTTTATCTAAAAGTGGAGCAGTAGAACAGACTGTAAAACGCAGTCGTACTCCAACTGTGAAATCATCCAGTCAAGTCTGACAAGACTCCTGCAGTGATGCAAATCATGTCAAATGTTAGAACATCTCCAACAATGGAAACTTTAACCAGTCAAATGTGAAACGTGATTATATCCATAAAAATTGTTACTCCATCAAATGTGAATCATCTATTTTTGTCTTTTAGCCATTTTGTGTCTAGCTATAATTTGTCTCTAGCCGTTGTGATGATTTTGTTTTAGCTATGAAATTCTTCTTGGTCAAATGAGAAGTATCTCTTTCATGCATGCACGTTTCCATACAGATGTAAAGTCGTCCTGCTAATCGCGTGTGTAAATGAGCAATTTTGACTGTCAGCAAATTTCTTCTCTTTGCCTGTTACAAGCGCTAATTGCATGAGAGACGTCCTTATAACCAGGCCATACACCAGCTAATCAGTGATGGCTAACTGTTTACATCGGCCAGGTTTAATATGTCATCGTGCTAAAACCACCAGTAACAGGATTTTTTAGAAATGTATTCACATAAATCATAATAATATTGGCAAAAATGAGAAAGTATTTAAAAAATACGAAAACCAATGACATCAGAACATTCATCAAATTCAAATAGCATGAAAGAATATTAAATATGTACACAAGCAGCCAAATTAAAACAAATAATAATAATAATAATAATAATAATAAAGGCTGCCAAGTCTATGAGCGCCATGCCGACAAAGTTCAAAAATGATAATTCAATCTGAGTTATGCCCACTGCAACTTGGTCAAGCCAGAATTAAATTGTTACAACTACAACATAAAACTTGCAGTAAGAACAATTTGATTCTTGGGCGATGATTTACAGTCGACCTTCAATGAATCGGGTTACTTGGCCTGTTAGGGGACGTCTAGATCCAGACCAGTCTTGTCGGGCTCGAGAGCCCAAGTCGAGACTTACGTAAGGTCAATGATCTTTGGTTGTTTCTTTACGTAGGTCCCAGTGCTCGTCTCTACTTGCACCCGCCATAGACAAGTTACATGGAGTCATCTAAATCGAAGTCGTTTCTCACAATGACTCTGGGTAATACCACCATGTCTCTTTGTTGAAATGTGAAATGCACCCAATATTTTCCACAATGAGCACTTCTTCTTTCCAATCAAAACAACCACATAAGCTATAAGACACCCATTTTGCCTTCCTTTTTTTTTCCTACCCGCTGCTTTACATCTGACCAGATGCAAGCCTGCTGAAAGCAAATCGTGTTGCAATCGCTCTGCATCCCTCTCGCTTCCCTCTCGTTTCCGGGATCTGTGACGAGCACGAGTCAACACTGATTTGACTGTCTCTCCACGGATCGTTGTTCAGACGTGTCAGATGACACGATGCTATTTCTCACGTTCCTAGGTTATTCTCGGACCTGTCAATGCACACCTTTTTGTTGTGACTCAAATATTGGTCTTGGGTAAACAAAGGAATTCGCTCATAATGCAGCGTCTTGTTCAACCTCCTTATTATCAGGGATTTTCTGGCTAGAAAAAATATGATATCGACGCATAGTCTTGGTCGTTTTTCCCTTGTCAATGAACCCCTGACACAGGTCGTGACTAGGTCCTGATGCCAAATATCAGTTCAAAGTTTGGCACAAGGGTTGAGGCTGGTGATAAGAATATGGTGCGGAATAAGTAATGATACGACGTTCCCGCATCATAACGAACAGCTCCCTTCATCTCAATTCAAAGTTGGCGGCAAAAGGTGAATATTCTGGGCAAAATAATCAGAGAAAATTGTCCGACATAACGGCCGTGAACAACAAGAGCAAATCACTTGGCTGTCTCGGTATGACGTGCACGTGGTAAACCAATAAGTCTATGAACAGTCTTGAGATGAAATGACAGTTCCACCAGGCATAGCAATTAATCATGGAACGAGGACATCATCCAGTGATAAATTGTTAATGGGGCGTATTCGCAAGAGGTGTAATTGTTCCTACAGTACATTTATGGGTGTCGGTTCTAAAAGTCTTGGTAGAAGATGCTAATGTTTGACTTGCAAACACATACTCCTCAATTCAGAAAGTCCTGGCAGAGGGGCACAGAAATACAAGAGCCATATAATATAATGATGTCTATCAGTCAGACAATGTCAGTGCTAAACATTCTAACTATCTCTGCTAATGAAGTATAGGTCCTGAACCAGCGAATTAGCTAACCGCGTTGTCATCGAATGTCAATCCCACAAACGTGGCAGCAGCTGATGCTGTGGGGACAGAGACCCCTACTTGTTAGTCTTCCGTTGCCATTTCTGTTTCTCAGTTCCGTTTCAGAGATAAAAAATAAGAAACAAAAGAAGGCAAGGCCAGAAATCCGCTGGTTCTTTGAACGTGATGATAATGGTTGGTCACCTCGTTGATATCAGTCAATTCTAAGCACTGCAATCTGGACTATGACTACCGTGCAGAGACCCAAAGCTTTCAGCTGATGTTGTATATGGTCTGTTCACATGTGTTAAAAAAAGGCAAGCACTTGGTTCTTTCTGGCATGAGGATTCTAATTTCAGTTATGAATTCGTTCATTTCATTCTGCCAAACGTCACACCACAGTTAATATGTAATCTGAAGACAGAGTCTTTAATCTGACTACAATAACTGAGACACAGATTTCTCACTCTTTATTGTCATTACGATTACCAAAGAAGTCTTCCCGCCATGGGGTGATGTTTGGTTTAGCGAATCTATCCATTGACTATTTCCAGGCACACAATGGAATAGATCAAAGAATTTATTTTTCACACCTGTGTGAGTAACAGCCCCCCCCCCCAACCCCCCACCTAAAAATCCTCTACATGTGCATTAAGAGTTAAATCCAGCATATTTGCCCTGTTAATAACAAGACGTTAGCAGTTTTATGACATATGGTTTTCAGGTCTGTAGGATGCTTTTCTAGGACAGGCTCTTTTAATGCTTTCTCGTGGGCTGACCTTTGTCAGTTGCTGAGAAAAAATGTCGTGGGTATGAAATGAGGACAGGTATATTGCAAGGTATTCTCAAAAAAGAAAAAAAAAATGAATCCGTTAGAGGAGTGTGGTTGAGGCCAGATTGTTCCCCCCTCCTTATTCTCTCGGCCTAGCTTGCATCAGAAGCAATGGTCATTGTCAGAGGCTGAGATCACACGTTTCCTTTTGCTGCTGGCATCTTGTGCTGAAGTCCTCATTGTCGATGAATGTGACCTGACATCTAGGGTAAGAGTCATGGAAGTCAGAGTAGCTGCGTGTCTGAAGCGTGGAGTGAGAAGCTCAAATCTAAGCTGATCTTTTCTCTTGAAAATTCCCATGTGGAAAAATAAGTCATTTCAGAAGGATTCACTTGCTAATGGCACAGCACAGCAGGCACATGTCAAATAGCAAGGACCCTGCCAAATTGGAAAAAGATATTTGCACAATCATACTCAACAAGATCTCGTCTCCACGTCCCGACTTGCCGAAAATACGTCAAGGTAGAAGACTCAGACTTTCTGTTGGTAGATTATGCAAGTTGTGTAATCAAACGACGGGCAGCTGTAACAGGAGGTTTAAATGACCAAGGAATGTTTAAAGACCCTGGTTAAACCTCTTCCCCAGCGATTCGGGCATGGGGAGACCTAATAGTATGCATGGTTGTGTCCCTTGTGTCTCCCTGACATGGTTTGGACTGACGGGACAAACTCTGGAGAGCCAAGCGAACAAAGCGGCGACTGGTGGCCATGTAGATGAAAATATTTCCAACGTGGTGGGATAGGCTAATCTCTTTAATGATAATCTTCACAGCCACGAAGGAGAAATAGGCACGCCAGTTGGGCTGCAAGAATAGAAAGAAGAAGAGCAATAAAATGGATTATCTGGATCGACAGATTGAATGAGGTGTATTACGGCTGTTCATTTATAAACTGTAGACTTTCACACTTTCATAATCATTGGACTGGCTGTCATCGTACAATAACTGTATCGTGCAAAATAAACACTTACTGATTTCTAACCATATTTCAGTCATTTTCAGAGGACAGAAAAAAGCACACATAAGCTAATGTATTTATGTTATGGTTGAAAGAATATCGTTAATATGTGACTCAATTCCAAAACTCTACAAGCACAGTGGCGGATATGATAGCGATAAAGTGACGAAGACTGAGTTAATTACAGGGAGAGAGAGAGAGGGGGGGCAGAGAGAAGAGAGAGAGAGAGAGAAAGAGAGGCAGAGAGAGAGAGAGAGAGAGAGAGAAGGAGAGACAGACAAACAGGAACACTAGCCAAATGGGGCAGTCATAGAGATGGAAAAGAGCAAACAAACAGACAGACGTTTGGTCTTACATCATTAGCCATGTCCTCCACTTGGCAGGGCAGAGACCCATAGGAAATACTCGGCTGCAAGGCATACATGATAGTGTTGGGCAGCATGGTGAAAATGAGATAGAAGGACACCCAGAGTAACGTCACGGTGGTTCCTTTGTTGCTGGCATTGTAGCCACCGTTCGCACAGCGGCTAAGGCGTTTACTGGTGACATGGGTATCCCCTGCAGTGAGAGTTGTCCCGTCCCTCTTGCTGGCTGTCAGTGGGCTGTGAACATCCATGCTCTTGGGACTATCCTTTCCGATTTTGAGCAATCCCACGCTGCGAATTTTGACTAACACCGCCACGTTTAGAATAAGAACGATTAAAGGAAGGACAAAGAACACCGCCAATTCCGTGCACCATGTGTAGACGGAGTAGAATGTCGCTTCCAGCATGCCAATCTGGGTCGGTCGAACCTGGCACTCCCCGACGAAAATGATTTCCCAGAAATAGCCTTGTGGGAGGCTGAGAAAGATAGCTAAGGCTAGCAAACAGCAAATTGTCTTGGGTGTTCTGGTTTTGCCGAATCGCTCCGATTTAAAGGGATGGCAAACGGATAAGAACCGCTCTACGGTGAAGGCGAAGACCAAGAACACACAAAAATACTGCACTGCTATGTTGACCATGGAGAATATCTGACACCAGCCCACATAGTCTAACGTCCCTAGCAGCCAAGGGTTCTCTAACTCATAGATGAAGTGCAAGATGAGGAAAGTGAGATCCGCGATAGCCAGGCAGGTGAGATAGTAAGCAGCAGTGTTACACGTGCGCATGCGCGGATTGGCCCACACGCAGGCGGAGATGATGTTTCCGAAGATGCCAATGACAATCCAAATGGGAGTTACACATTTATTCACCATCATGGCAGTTGGCACGTTGTAGTTTAGGTTCCCAACTAAAAAAGCATATTTGAAAAACTCTTTCTGAAGCTCTGTACTGTTTTTCACCATCTCTACATAGGTCGTATTGTTGCAAGCCATTTTTGTCCTCTGAAAGGAAAATGAAGAACATCATTGAATAAAGGTAAGGATTAGTATCAAGGAAGGACATATGAAATATGAAAGAATATCAGAAGGGTTCACAGAATGAAAAAGAGACTACAAAAAGTAAGGAACTCAAACACATAGTCTCACACACACACATACACACACCCGTGTATGCACGCACGGCTTACTCTCATACCAAGACTGCAAAGGTGTATTCACGATCAACTTAAAAATCATGGAACCGCGTTGTCAATTCGGTTTGTCAGTTCGACTTAATGGGATTCCCCACTCATATTCAATCCTATATGTCAGTTCAGCTTAACGCAGCAGATCTAGGAGTCCGTAAAACACAATGATTAAAAAAAAAAAAAAAGCTCGGAGTCGCTTTTGCTGAGACAGTTTGAGAAAAAAAAAAAAAAATCGCCATTAAGGCACCCATTTCGCTTAAATTAAGATTTCCCACTCACACTCAATTTTACTTGTCAATTCTAGGCGATCAAGAGAAATTGACAATTTGTGAATGGGCCCCCTTTAAAACCTGACTTGCACTGACTTATGCTGATGTCATCAAGAGTAACGAAAAGAATAGGAATATAAGTGGTGTTCGATATGAACTAAATGCAAATCTGTTACAGCAAAAATGATTTTCCAAAACAAACCTAGATCTGCGTGTCATCTTAATGTTTTAAAAGACAACTTTTTCATTTATTTGTCACTGAAATAAAAAAAAAAAAGTAATTATTTATATTATTTTCCTGTTAGAAAATTAATTTGTTCTTGCCCACATCGACTAGTAGATTTGACTGCTGATTGGATAAAATCATAATATCCCACGTTTTATAATTAAAAAAGGAATAAGTTTGAATGTTCGCATTTGAAACATTCTTAAATGGAAGCATAGTCAAATTGTTGACTTCCTTTACTTTTAACATGAATATCCATCCATCCATTCATTCATCCATCCATCCATCCATCCATCCATCCATTCATCCATCCATCCATCCATCCATCCA
>JBCAUA010827096.1:0-14399 GCA_038406235.1 Peronia verruculata
GCTCGCTTGATGACATCGTTTAGAGCCACGTGGCGGGGGATTCTGCCGGCGCTATAGCGGCAGGACAGGGGATGTAGACCAAATTCGTCCACCATGGTCCCGCAGCGACAACGGTGTCGTTGACAGATCCGAAGGCCAATCCGTAGAGCGACAGCCATCCGGACTGTCTCGTCATCGAGGTGGTTACCGGTGGCTGTTGAAGGGATTGCGTTGAGCCAATCACCGCTGTGTTCTGATGCCGCTGAAACGAAGCATGCGAGTCTGTGTTGTGACAGAGTCGGCTTCAGTTCCTCAATGATTTTTGTAAGCCTAACTGTGCACACTGGTTTAAATCCCTTTATTTTTTAAATCATGGTGCTAAATCGACTCCTCCTCCGGAGAGAGAGAGAGAGAGAGAGAGGAGAGGAGAGAGAGAGAGGAGAGAGATTCATGTATTTATTTATTTATTTATTTCCAATTTTGTTTCAGACTTCACAATGGATTGGAAAATACTGGTTTTGTTATTGATGTCCACTGTAGTCTGCAGAACTGGGGCATTCGTAAAGGAAGTTGAAGTTGATGGTAAGTAAAACGTTTATTCAATAAATAGCATGCACATGTTGCCTATGAAATTTTATATTTTCCAACCAATATCTCAGGCACTGGATTATTATGTGAAATACACAATATATCACTGCATATGGGATAACCTGGTGCTGACATGCACATTTTGTTAAAAATTGTATCTATTTTATTATCCTTTTTTTTATATGCTCAGTCATAATTTCCATTATCTTAGCTATAAATGGTACTTGTAATGCCTCTTGTGGCACAATATACTTCCGGAAGACAACGTTAACATCGGAGTAAACAATAGTCAGATTTGCTGTTAATCTTAAATTCCCCTCTAATCACGTCCTATGCCATTGTCATTTCTACAGATCTCGAATTTTCATTTTATTTGTTCATAGACACTCACGAATCAGTGCAACATTTCAGAATCATCACATCGTAGCATTAAAAACAGTTTGCATTTTTCTTGTTTTCATCCATTGTTTACAACTAATAAATGAGCATATTATAAAACATTGGTGCCTCATAAATGCTCTTCGTTAGTTTTGTATTTGTTTGTTCGTTTTTACTTTTCTAAACCATATTCCTACCACCTCATCCCTAAACAACTCAGAACGTTCTCCCAACTTCTCCCGCCCCGTGATAAATAAACAAATATATCGCTCCTAAGTATAGATGTCCTAATGTATTGGTTATATCTAGTGAAGAAACCGATTTAAAGACTAAGGCAACAAGGATGAGCGATTTCGGGACTGGGTAAATTTATATGTCTATGCACATCGCAGGAAGACATCTATTTTCTCTTTTCAATGACTCACAGATGTATAATTGCGGTGATTTTTTACTTGGCCAAAGGCATACTTTGAGGCACCGCCTTAGTAAGTGATAATGCTCTATGGGTTCATGCCAGTCAGGAACCCAATTATGTATTTCATGCAGCTGCCTACTCTGACTGCCATTTGCTTTCATATTTTGGTTCCAATGACCTATCAAATAACTGTATACTGGTAGCTTTCTCCTCGGCCAAGGACACACTTTCAGTTATCACCTTAATATTTATTTTTGCAGTGAAACTGGCCTTAAACTTTGTCCTCTTCTCAAGAACACTGAAAACTATCACCAAAAAGTGCTTTTAGGGCATTTTTGTTTTGCTCTATAGACCTGCACAGTTTTAGGTAGAGAATGTTGTAAAATATAACCATGTGGATTATTTTAAACCCAATTTTAATGTTCAAAGTGCTATTTAAATCTGAAATTCTCTGAAGCCACAGAAATCTGGTTTACGGCATGTAGCTGGAGCAAAAGAAAGGAAAGATGATGCATTTCCAGCGTAATGTCAGAGGGGAAATAGTGAGCAAAATAGTATTTTAAAGTCATTATCAAATGTTAGCAACAAAGAGGCAGATCTATCCACTGCCAGCCACTGACACAAATACCTGCGTAAATGCCCAGGATAATGAATAAATAATGTATGCATTCATGGGATTTATTTGTTTGTATAATGTTTTTAGTATAGTGTAACTGGCCAACCGTGGAACAGGGCCTGTATTTATCATACATCTCATAGTAGGACTTTTGTGGTTGAAAGAGGTGGCACAGAGGTGTGGTGGCAAGGGATTTGAGTGAACGTCTTAAATGTTCCACCATTACATTAATATTATGTTTTTAGGGATGAGAGAGAAAGTGAGTGAAACAGGGAGGGAGGGAGGAGGAGGAGGGAGAAATTAGAGAAAAATTCTGAGGATTTAATATGTATGCGCCGGTGGCCTAGAATAATTAATTTCTACATATTTTTAACGTTTTAGTATTTACGTTCCTAGGAGGACCATCACAGAAGCTTCCGGCCATGCCATGTGTGATGGTCCTCCTAGGAGCGGGATTGTCGTTGGGGCGGTGAGAGGGATTAGGTGGTGGTGGGGGAGGGGGATGAGGGGGGTGGGGGTGGCATGGCATAAAAGTATTGGAGAGACCGTAGAACATTGGGGAGTTCAAACTTAAAGTATACAGGATTGTGTACGTAAGTGTTAGCTGTCTATGAAATGAATCTGTTTTCAAAATATCCCTCTTCCGAACATCATTGCACGAAACGGAACAAATGTCCAAGTGAATTGCAAAATTACCTTTTGCAACATATTTATTGTCCTGTATGAGTATGCGTTGTTTATTCATGGATAGTAATAAAGTCAATAACATGGGCTCATAATACTTTGCCTCGGTTAATTGTCATTATTTTATTTATTTTTTTTTTCTCAAGGTTAATAAAGAAGTTTGATGTGAAGGGAAATCAATGTATGTCTGATATCTTGTCGAAATACTTGAGTTGCGCAATCTTCTAGGGGTTTGCACGTCCAAAAAAATAAATAAGTAAATAATAAGAGAAGATATACGAGGAAACATTGCATACACCAAGTCAATCTTCTGATTTTTCATGAAATAATTTCATTGTTAACATTATCACATACAAAATCCACGCCATGATATTGTACCCGGTATTCGACTTGTTTTGTTCATTTTATCCCTCTTGCTCCCCCCCCCCATTGCATAGATAATGCGATGAAAAGCCATTCGACATTGATTTGCTAGCCCCAAGAAAAAAAAGGGAAGGGGGGGGGGGACGTCACATGTCACTCTTCTTTACACCAGTCTCAGGTATAGATGTCTATGACATCCCATGATAGTAAAACATTCGTGCGTAGACCTCATGTTCGAATCGTTTCTTCACCAAATGTTCAGTTTGTTGTATGGAATCGTTGCCAGGATGTATTGGATTTTTCAAGACTGAGTCTGAACTCCTTACTTAACTTGAAACCTTACTTAACTTGAAACAGACTACTTGTAATGATTTTTACTGAAACTGGTATGACGGAGTCATTATGTTATATAATGAAACAAATCTCGCCTGACTCCTTACTTATTTAAGTATTCAAGAAGGGGAGAAGGAGAATAGTTCTAATAGTAATTCAGCTGTAATATCTGTTTCCAGTTTTCGCGTGCTACAAAATAAAGGCTTATTTTGCAATTTCATTCTCATTTTTTAAGACAAAAAAGTTGTTACTGTACATTACAGGATCAAAGTAATTGCGGCCTGGGTCACTGTCACCTCACTCACTCTTTTTCATCTTAGAAGAGAAACACCCCCAAAGTGTATGGCCTGGGTCACATACTTATAGATTGCTTCTGGAGTCGCTCTCTGAGGGATGTGTTCTGTAGAATAAAACTTTTTTTTTTCTCCCGGTTGGCCTGTACGCCAGAATTTATGAACACCATCAGAAACCTGTAACTTGGAAAGCATGCGGTGGTTCACATAGCAGGCCGCATTTTTACTTATATCGTCTTTTGTTCATTTCGCTGTACAGTCTTTGATTATCTTAATTTATTACACCTTTTGATATTCCCTTCATAACTCATACACGCCACCGCTCACACGGTATTATTTTAGTTTGATCAATCTTTTTGACATGTAAACGTATCCCACATTGCTAGGCACAATATAATCATCATCGTGCTGATGTGCCGCTATATCCCAATACAGACCAAACCAAAAACCTCACAAACTGACAAAAGGGAAACCTGAAAAAAAATACGACGAAACTTAGAGGCAAAGATGAGAAATATTTGTTTTACTTTGTTCATCAAACATTGTTTACGAGAGGAAACTGCAGATGATCACCCAAATGTTAATGCACAAGAGCTGCTTGTAAACGCTCAGAGAGAAAAAAAAAAAAAAGCATGACACGATTTTTGTTTTGTTTTAATTTGTCCAATGATGGAACTCTGTAATATTTTAATTTGCCCAACCAGAAGTAATGCTGACGAAAATAAACACATCTGTTGAGTGCAGTGACGTCCAGCTTTTCACATATCTGAAGGAACATCCCAGTCGCCAAACCAGTGTTTCTGAAAACATGAAAATTCAAGACCCACAAATTACTTTGCCGCCGTTCGCGTGCTCGCACGATTGGAAAACTTGCCTGCTTGTCAGAGGGGGGCTGCTCTGACAGTGTTAACACAGCGGTTGTCCCCTCTTATTTCGTGTCAGTGTTTCACCAAGGGGGGATAATCCTTATTTGCATGTCCACTAGGAGTCATCTCCGCTTGATGACAAAACAATAGCAAAACACAATGCTACCTGTCCCCGATGTTGGCAATACCTCTCCGCGATAGCCTATGGCAAACGCGCGTAGAGGACTGAAATATTTGAAATTGGAGGTGTGATGGGTAATTCCTAATCCTGAAAGTGAGAAGGACGCAAATCATTGGGTTTCTGGTTAGATAATAACAGTTTTATAGATACGATCATACAATGAAAGAAATAGCTGCTGAGATGAGGAAGAGACATTCGGTAGGCCTACTCGATATATAGAACAGTTTCTAAAATCACATTGTTAAAAAAAATGCAATGTGACAGAAATAAAACACAAGATATTTTAATACTTATACAAGCAAGGCGATAAGAAAAAAGATAAAGAATATGATGATGATGGTAATGACTTTTTTTTTTCCTGATGCTCAACTAACGAGGTTCGAAGAGTTGGAAATTCATTCACCATTTACAATCTTCATATTTGTGTTTGTTCTTTGTGGAATGTTGGTAAGCTTTGTAGTCTTAAGAGAGATGAGACAGGATGAGATCACCTTTATTTGTCCTCAAAGAACCATTCCGTTCAATCTCGATGAAACATTATGATGGTATAAAATGTAGCATACGACTTTACCCAAATAACAATAATAATAATAGTAATAAGTAAATAATAGTAATAATAATAAATAATAATAATAATAATAAAACTTAAGAAAAAAAAAATCATGAATAGCATCACAACAAAACAGACTAGGGAAACATTGCCTCGATATGTAAGCGTAACACTTATCACAGAAATGAACCTCTGTGACTCTCCCGGTTGATTAAGTTCTTTTATGAAACAAATGCCCATTTCTTTCGGAATAATTCAATCGATTATAAAGTGGGTGGATGGGGTTTATGTTGAGCTTTGAAAAATAATAGGCGTCCTGGTATAGATGGTCAATGTATTCAAGGTTTCCTTAACAACTTTGCTCGCTTTCTCGATATATTTATCCATTCTCCATTTTGTTATACCCACTTATATTTCCTGCCCCAGCTGTCAGTGTACGTTCTTTATGATGGATGTATAAACTATCTTATTAATCAAAGACATTCCAGTGAAATGATACATACGAAGAAACACATGATGATGCCGCTGATGAAGATGACGAACCAATTACTTTATTCATTATTCCATTTTTAACATGTATGTTTTTTTAAATTGTTGTTTGTCTCGTTTAGCATATTGTATTTTAAAAAAGGTCTATAAAATGGACATAAAGAATAATAATATGATGATGCCCGGTCTCGCGGTGGCTTGTGGTAAGGCGTCTGCTTCATGGGGGGGGGGGGGGGAGAGGAGAAAAAAAACACACTCCCGTCCGTGAAATTGTGTCTTCAACCCACGGGTCCTTCATTTGGGGGATGCGAGGACATGAAAATCAAAAACCTGCATTTTTTTTCAGTGACTCAACGGCCCTGTGGTTTCTTCCGAGTAGGGCAGCCCGACGTCTAATCTTCTCAGATGAGAGTGAATATATTTCGGAGGTCCTCTGTGTACGTCATGCTCGTTAAAGAACCATCAATCAATGAAGAGCAGGCGGAGTGCCTCTGTTGGTGGAAAATTTCAAAATTCCAAATTTTTCACCACAAAAATTCTTTTTAAAAAAACAAACAATAAAAAAAAGGCAGCCTCTTAAAGCCGAGATAATCCTACTGTCTTGGATTAAAAGGCTTAATTTTAAGATAAACAAACTTAATGAAGTCGCTGCTGCTGCCGTGGATAATAATTAGGGTGATGATGATGAAGCACAAAGAGAAATAGCAGCTTCGAAACTTACCAACATCGACATCAAACTATCTTCATTGTTTCAGGTGTCAGAGCCCGAATCTTCAACGCCACAGAATCGTCCGGTATCTTGTACGGAGGCTTGGAGCTGGCCAAAGGCAGCGGAGGTTGGGGCTACACATGTGATAATCGTTTCGGCTCTGTGGAAGCCAATGTGGTCTGCAGGATGTTCAATTTCACGCGGGGAGAGGTAGGGTTGAATGTGTGCCCGTGGATAACGCTTTTTTTTTTTTTTTTTAAATTTTAACGAAGTGGGAAAGGGGGGTGGGGGTGGGGCGCTGCACATAATTGCTCATATATCTGCAAACGAAGAGGGAAACATTTTAAGGAACTGGACAATGGTAAAGGATGAAAACTGACAAAATGTTGCAGTCATACTGTATGAAATTGTCATGATAAGCAACAACATTGTATCATAATCGTTATCAACACTATCATCACCCTTCATGCTTTCTATGGAAAAGGCTCCTCATCCTGTCTTGAGGAAAAAAAAAAATCAATAAAGCAGCATTTCTCCTCCATGGATAAGTGCTCCTTCTCACATCAATTGCATATCTTTTCTTTCACAGCATCCCTTTCATTCTCTGTCCTTGAAAATTCCACCTTTTTGATTTGGTATGATTATTCAGAAGAATTTACAGATGGGAAAAAATTGCCCATACACCATCCTTGTTTTGTGTGTGTTTTGTTTCTTTCTTTCTTTGTTTTTGTTTTGTTTTGTTTTCTTATTTTTATTTTCCGCCTTTTTCTGTTTATCCAGGACTATTTTTAATAGAATCCAATTTATTTTCCCTTGTTCAGGGCGTGACTGGCAGTAAGCTGGGAAAAAGTGATCTCCAAGCCTTTCCAGAGGAGTTCAGATGTTTGGGGGGCGAAGACTCCCTAGCCGACTGCAATGTAGTGACTGCATTCGGGACCTGCAGGGCAGATTCAAGTCTGGGAATTTTTTGTTTCAACAACGTCAGAGATGGTAGGCATGGTTTTATCATGTTGTGCATAGGCTCCTACTGAATAAAAAAAAAAATAAAAAGCAACAGGGAAAATGACGTATTAGCTTTACAGAGAAACTGTTGTACCACAGACTGTAGACAAAAAGAAAAAAAAAAAAAGAGCGAGAGATGGAAGAAAAAGGCAGGAAAAGAGGAGTGAAGTAAAGTGAGATAAATATGAAGGAGAGGGAAAGAGAAAGAGAGAGCGGGGGAGAGTATGTTTGCAGGAGAAAAAAGAAAGGGGGGATGATTTTACAAAAGGTCGAGGCAGAGAGAGAAACAGCATTTCTAACCAATCCGACCAGCCTCAAAATTTTCGCCATCTTGTCTTTTCACATATTCATAAAGGTGAATATTAATCATGACACATTCTTAAACTGCCTCTAGAAAACTGAGTGTAAATTCTATGTCTGACAACTTTTTCAGTTCTGGAAATGCAAATCGTGAATGGAAGTTCTACACCACTTTACAAGGAGGGCAGACTTGAAGTGAGGCTCCGTCCCATCTTTAACTGGGGCTCTATTTGTGATGATGGTTTCAGAGATGCCTCGGCCATTTCTGCCTGCCGCTATATGGGATATAAATTTGGAGAGGTAAGCCACTTTCATTTCACACCGTCGAGTGTGCGATTGACCGAGCATCTACCCACTCACCTAGTACCTACCTACTGAACAATCAGCCAGCTGACCTTTCTGTTCAGCCATTAATTCAGCAGCAAACTGACTGACCAACCAGCCAGTCAGCTATTATATTTGACAGCAATACAAGCAAACAAGGGCTGTCAAACCAATCCGGTCGGTTTATTCTTACATAGTAATTATAGATGTTCTACACATAATTATCACACATAGGAACGCACTAGAATACCAGATTTTGTTTTCAACATACATGTATATATATATAGAGAGAAAGTAATACATCATTCACTATTAATGAAAGTTTGATATCATGTGGTAAAGAAAGAAACAAAAATCCCTTTACAACAAGTTTTATCATTTAAATGAGTAATCTTCTGATAGAACATTCTGTTTGAGGTCGACATTCATCTTTAAATAACTTTTCAAGAGTTCAGTGACTTTGACTCAATCCCCTGAAGCATTACAGTGAAAACTTGAACAGAAATACATAGCAAAAATACTGACATAATTACATCATTCAAACACAGAGGAACTAAGGGCAGCAGATTATGACTACGAATTTTACCTTAGTGCGTGGAGATTGTGGCGATAATATGAGTTTATTACAATTTCATTTGCAGTAATGGATGAATTTGGAAATCTCATCATCTGTTCAATTAAATTCCAGATAATTATTATCATTCAAGTTTGCAAATTCTGAAACAGAGTTCTGATGATTTGTCAATTGTGTACTGATAAGACCAGCGTAACCTATATTACATGATGTAAAATTTAACTGGCGTCTGATTTTTTTTAGCTATACATTTTCAGAAATTTTAGAGGAAAAAAGAATTATACTGTTGTAATTTTTATTGAGAGAAATGTGTAGCTACAAACGTGAGGGACAATCATCCACACAAAATTGATTTCCTTTTATTTTTGCTCAGATTTATTTGTATTTTTTTTGTATCCATACAATGTGGCCACCTTTCACCACATGATATTACTTTGCAGTCGTTGAGGTACTCAGGTCTGGAGTGGTTGGTAAGAAAACATCATAGTATCTGGCTTTGTATATGCAGCATACAGTTTTTTCACTCTTTTTTTTTTTCTCTATACTCACTAATAAATTAATCTGTATATATGTATTTACATATACATGTATGCCTCTACAAATTAATTTAAAAAATACAAGCGCAACCTTTGTTGTTGTTGTTGTTGTCGCCCAGCTCAGTGCACTGAACTTTGTGGATGTCATTTACGAACTAACTTTGTGGATGTCATACCTCAGCGGATCTTGCGAAGAACAGGAATTTAACAATGTTAGTTTAGTTCAGCATAGAATAGAAAGTTAACCAGGTCACTGTCGCACATATCATCCCAGTCAATTACAGTATACACTAATTCATAAATAACTTTTTATTCCTCTTATTCACCCTTTAATGGATTTCTAATTAGGAAGGCTAATTGTACTTTGGACGACATTTATTTGAAGAACTCAACTTTGTTGGACTGGGATGGAATGTGTCAATCCAGTGAACTTCTCAGCATGTTGTTTTGGACCTATAGATCTATGTGTAAAAACTTCATGTGAGATGTTGTGCAGTCACATCTGCTATTATGCACAGCGCCGTTTGTTGTTATGTTTACCCCGAAATCGCCTCCTTGCCGGTCTCCCATCATGATATTGCTTGACTGCTTTGACGCCATGAGTTTCATTGGCGTTGGGCCGTATGTTTTACAGGAATGATCATGAAGAAAAAGTGAGCACGATTTTGTATGAGTGGACATGTAGTCAGTCAGAACAAGTGACAGAAAGAAAGTGAGAGGGGAGAGCAGGGGCAAGAAGGAGAAGGAAATGACAAGAGGAAAGGTTCAAATGAGAAAACAGTGTAATGAATAGTACTATGCAACATTGTGTGATATTGTCCCACTTTTCTTGAAATCACATCCATTATTTTACTAAATGGCACTTGACTTTACAGTTGGACATTGATAAGTCATATTACGATGTGTCCATTTATATTGTGGCATTTCGTCCTTGTGACAGTGGATAAGAAATTGCTTTGTTGACTTGAATATGTTTACGGTATGTAGTTTTTGGCAGCCAGACGCTAAAGCAACTAACAATTTTTTTAAAAAAATTAAAATCTCGATTGTGCTTTCTAACAGGGTGATCTGCAAGATGTGGGGACAATACAGACTGATCAACAATTTATAGTGCAAATAAACGCAGTTTCTTCTCTATGAACTGACGAAATATCCTTATAAATATGGCTTGACATGTGCTTCATATCTTGCACTGGAATTGTTTTGTTAAGACATATTTCCTTCATAAACAGCAAGACAGAATGTCCCACTTGAAGCCACATATTTTATACTGTATCACTATAGTATAACTACGATAATGTGAGCATTTCGGACGGAATGAATTTTCTCCTATTATCTCCGCAGTGTGAATAATATGTTACACAGCGTTGTATGAAAACTGTGGTATATAGCCTACCTTTGCATAAGTATATAAGATTAACTAGCGATTTGAAAGTTAGCACTATGAACCCATAGCTTAGCTAAATCTATCTGTAAATTTGGTGCAGATTTTATTTCGCTATCTTTGTTAGTGCAAGAAGATATTAGAAGTATCCTTCTCTAGGAAAATAATCTTGGTATATAACGAGAAGTAAATCACATTCTTGTCAGTTTATTGAGAGATTTAATTTAACTGTGTGTAACAGTTACTAACGTCATTTACACCAATTCTGTGCAGACTGCGCGACATTTCAATCTTGAGAAGCTTTTGATGAGTGCATTACACTTGGAATTGATCACTATATGAATTCGTTTCTCTACGTTCACTTATTTATCGAAAGGAAATTGGTTTCAAAAATCTCCCAGAATCATTCAGGCACTCAAGGCCAAAAAGACAACTATTCAAAAGCTCCAGTTTACTTAATTTCATGGAGATGGATATATTTAGGAATAGGAACAATAGTCATGTGAATCTTTAAAGTGGTGGGCTCTTTTTTTATAAGCCTATCTTTTTCTATGAGAAAGAAAATAAAAACAATGCAAAAATGTTAATTTACCCATTTCCTTGTCAGCCAGTTTCTTTCAGAGGACAAAATTAGATGTTTGATAAACTTGACTTTCAAAGAGACTGGCAATAACTGCTTGCATGGGGATGCTGTGCTCATGGAAGCAAACAATTATCTCAAATCAAAAACAAAAACAAAATTCATTTCAATTTGCTTTAAGGTGGCAGAAGAAGGAATCTATGGAAATGCCGAAGAGATTCACCTGGACGAAGTTACCTGTGGTCGAGATCAAGAGTTTCTTGACTGCCCGCACAACGTCTGGGGTGATAATGACTGCACACACGAGGAAGATACTGGAATCCGATGCACAAATGCGACAGGTAGGACCCAGACGCTCAGGGAAGTACTACTATACTCCAGGGATACGATTAGCTACATTTTTTCGGTAATGTTGTAGCTTCACAATAAAAAATGAGAATTAATTCCTCGGTGCTCGTCAAAAAGATGAACAAACAAACAAACAAACAAAAGGGGGGGGGGGGGGAGAATAAAATGGGTGGGAATAGACCTATGTGAAGAGATCATGTGACTCTTCTCTATTCTGCATTCTCTTGTCCGTACAACCAAAACTGATATGGACTTGAAGACTTAAGATGCAGGTGGACCAGACTTGGACATTCTGATTAGTTACTTGGACATTCTGATTAGTTATTGTTGACAGTGTTCCCATTTTACTGACAGTTCTTATGGCTCTTTAAAAAAAAAAATGATTTCCCCCCCTCTTCCTTCCTGATACATATTTATTGTTATGCTACCCCATCTACTCAAAGCGACATGCTGATTGGCCTGAGGGAGAATTTTAAAACCTGTTTCATCCTTAGAGAAATAATACAATTTAACTATGATAATAGTTAACTTTAGACCGTTATCCCATGGTAAGGAGCTGCTACATTTAAACTTCAATGTCTTATTTTGGGCTCACATAGCCAGTTCTATCCTAAGTCTTTCAGAACTGCCAACATAATATGTTTGTACAATATATAGCTAAAAGGTGTTGACACAAAATCTTTAATTTAATGAGGCTGTCCATGCGAACTGCATTTACCTGAGTACAGTATTTCATGTTCATACAAATCAGGAAAATCCCTGACTGATATTCACGGCCCTTACTGAAAACAGAGTTAGGTTCTAGAGTACAAAGATACCGTTACACAAGAAGGTTCAGGGTATTTATCTGCTCATATTTATTTATTTAAAATTTGAGCTCTTTCGTGAATGAAGCATTTAATTCTTGTTCTTTTCTTCCCCCTCTCCCTTATTTTTTTTTAAATCATTCAGTCAGATTACTCTCTGTTGTTAAAGAGGATTACCACATTGGTAGTGTTGAACTATACCTTCAACAGAGGGGAGCCTGGTATGAAGTGTGTGATGATAACTGGGACAACAATGATGCAAAGGTATGGAACATTAATTTTTAAGATTTTGGAATGTATAAATCATCATTGTCATTTTTTTTAAAAATCTTTTTTTTGATCCTCCTCTATGATTTAACAATTTTGACTGATCTCTGTTGAAGACGGTTGAAAGATTTGGATGTGACAGATGGACTCTTCATCTTAAATTCATGATTTAGATACCCCCATCAAGCCAATTTTCTCTTTTTCTCCAGTTTTTTATGAACTTCTGTAAAATGTTAAAGTGATACATGCATTTCAATGTCATACAGCTTATTGGAAATCACAGCTCGACAATGGACATCATCATGGCATTTTAAATTTATGATTTACCATCATCATATTTAAAATTTTCTCAAGAATCTGTAATTTTGTATATTTTCTACTTTTGGGTTTTGGCTAGAGCTTAAATACAATAATATGCCTGTCAATGCATTTTTATTTCTCAATCACTTCTTTTCCCCACATCTTTTGATCCCTTCTGAGCATTTGTTATTTTATTTATATATAGCCCCATCCTGCTTTCAATGTCTCTGAATGTCTCCAAATGAGATAATCACCAGCAAGAGGTTGAAAGGCATAAAGAGAACGTAATGTCTCTGAAATCCTAACAAGTCTTCTTAGAGATTCCTCACCAATTTGAAGAGCACGTGTGTTCAGTCTGAAGTCCTTAAGATTGTCTGCATTTTATTGCATACACTTTTAAGATGTACTTATCTAAATATTTCTCAGTTTTTAATGCACATGATTAGAAGGCTACTTGTTGATGAAATCATTGCGTCCTCAGGTTGTGTGCAATGAACTGGGATTCCCAGATGGTATAGCCCTGAAACGGAATTCGCTAGGTCCTGTCTCTTATGGCAGCATGCAAATTGCCGGCGGTATTAGAAATGTCAACTGCAATGGTTCAGAGCCAGATCTCGCATCCTGTGATATGGAAGTTGTCGCTGGTTGTGATTTTGATGGATTTATTATCAAATTAGCTGCCACCATATGTTATGATACACCTGTCTCTCAAGTAGATTTTGGTGAGTGCTGTTGAGGTTTAATTTAAGTAATTTCAACCCACAAATTTCTCTTCCATCTTCCATAAATCGTGGTCAGCATGCCTACATAATGAGATCCTACCAAATTTCTAAACAACATGGTGTCTGTGCACATGCAGTACATTGATGATTAGAATGCTATGAACAGTGTTTGTTCTTTACTTTGTCTGTCAACCCGTTAAATCATTCCTCTTCTATAAAGATCTGCTTTTAATACATGTAATTAAGAAAAGGAAGTGTCCTAATGGCATTGTTGGTTCTTTCCTCAGCTGATGCTGCTCGCATTAATTATCACGAAGGTTCCATTGTTGATGCAGGCTTCTTGGAAATCCGCCATGTTGGTGTATGGGGCTGGGTTTGTGAAGATCTGGATATTTTCAATGGCCGTCCAATATCAGATGCAGAAATTACAGTGGCCTGTCGCATGATTGGCAGTGGCTATACGGATGGTAAACGGTCAGTTCCATCAGAGGTTATTTAATACTTTTCTTGAGAAGCCAACACTTTTAATTGATATGTATTTTAATTAAATTTTAAAAACTGATTCATATGAAGTGTACAAGACTACAGTTTTACACATTATACTTGAGGGGGGGTGGGGGGGTCCTGAAATCGAAATTTTGGTCAAAGATTTCCGGTTTTTGTGCTATCATGTAACAGCAACCATTTCTACACGTTTCTACCAAGATTTCACTTGATTCATCATTATTTGTGTGAAAAAAAATGTGTCTATTGAAGGTAGGGGGGTCACAAAAAGGTTGAAAACTGAGCTGAAATGCACAATTTTTGCCAAC
>JBCAUA010827107.1:0-14399 GCA_038406235.1 Peronia verruculata
TTATTTATGTATATGCTGTGGAAAATTAAAAAGTTATGATCAAACGGAACTTAATTATCAGCCTGCCCTCGTATATATGTTCAGACATAGAACAAGATCATGGAATTGCATGTCATTGGAAATCATGAACTTTTTATAGATTTTGAGATCAGTCATGAAAAATCGTAGTGTTATCTTGTCTGTCATTGAAGTCATTGCTAAGGATTATTTTATTTGCGCTTTTTATATGGCTATGTGTCCGTTCTTACAGCATGATCCTGTAAGATTATTTTTCAGCAGAGAAAGTGATGAATAGACTGATATTTTCATTTTCAGAAAGAAATGAATAGTCTGACATTTTCATTCCCAAGTTTTTGCAGGATAACAAATCCCATAGCATATCACTATGCCGAAACATGTCAGCACAGGTCACTCCTGAAACATTCCATAATTATTGTCACATATTTGCTGACATGTTCTCTTGTTTTCCAATCCCTGTCCAGATCTCTTCCCGGGCTCATTTGTCTGACCCTGGCCGTCCACTGCCAGATGACCATGTGGGTCAGTCTCACAATGTCAAACACAGATACTTCCCAGAGAGTGTCAGCAGAATAGCTCAAACAAAGGCGTAAGTCGAGAGCAGGCAAAATTAGAAGGAACATAAATATTTTGCATCTATTCCAATTTGAGTGGACAGACTACTAAACTTGTTTGAGAACTACCTTCTCTGTTAACGAAGGTATGCCAGTGATGGAGGATCTATATATAAATTTGTGTTAGTGATAAATAAATTAAATATACTGTTGATTGGCCCATAGTGAGAAAGGAGGGAAATGTCATGTTCATCTCTAACTTCATCACTAACAGCAAAATCAAACACATTACACTGTATCCTACACATGGATTGATATTGCTATATTATTTTGAATGCTGTTTGAGGTTGAGGTCATTCATTATAGTTGGTCTGTGCTCTGATTTCCATGTCTGTTTTTGTTGTTGTTGTTGTTGTTGTTTTCTTTAATCTGGGACATTTATTGATATGGTGCCTTATGGCATAATGTTCTCTGATATGTGTAACTTACTCTCTGCATATTAACATTGCTTTTGTACTTTACCATGGCAGAGAGAAGAGTATTCCCTCCTTAGAGTCTGTGATGCCAGAGAAACAGGCTGCTAACCTGGACAAGATGAAGAGCCTGATAGACCAAGTGGCCACTTTTGAGAAAGAGGTCAGCCAAAGAGCCAAGGTGGAGCGGGAGAGGTCACCATTTCCTGATCCTCACAAAGAATGTAAACCTCCAAGGTGGGTAGTCCTGAGTCATTCCAGTGAGAATAATGTCCATAGTGTTTATGTCAGAGACTTGCATTCGTGTATTTGTCACCCATTTTAACCACTTCACTGCTAACAACAGTGTGGGGTGCATTTTAAAAAAAAGGTAGCTCATGTGTAGGAGGATGTACCAGATACATCCAAATAGTCCAATGGTCAGCTGCTCCCCAACCCATCTCCATCTGTTGTTCCGACCAGTTGCAAACACTTCACATCCATATGCAGAATCGCTTAGATATTGATGACACACTGATGATAGGCAGATGACCTGGTGATGAGGGTCCAAATCAGGCATAAGAATCTACTTGTTCATGTAACCTTGAATAACAATCGATGCATCTGACTGCCTGTGGGAAAGTACAGGACAGGTGCCAGTTTGCTAGTCACAGTGGGTAGGAAATATGTGTGGGTGGGTTTTTGTAGTGGTTGAGACTGACCGTATCGTTGATGCATGGCGCAGGATTGCAAAATAGGTGTGGCAGTGAAGAATCTAATGGAATGAATCGATCTCAATGAAGCCCCTTTTCACAGTCGATGTGGTTCACTTAGTCAAGTGACAAATGTTTTTACATCAGATTAAGGATGATGGGTCACACAACAGTCACTGATAACAAACCTCTCACTGTCCACCTATGGAACACATCACAAGACTGAAATCTGTTGCAGAATCAAGGCAAATGGGCAAGCTCTATAACACAGTATACATCTAGCATAATGAAGACATGCATCTATGCTGTTTCAGTGCGATTTATAGGACTATACATGCAATGTCCAAAGCTGTTCAAAACAGAAAGATATCATGTCAGTGGACATGGGATACAAGACTTGTAATGAGCTTGAAGCACTGCTGTACTTATTCCATTGAATGCATCACTCAAATAGTGTTTTTTCAGGCAACAATAAATACATCTTCCATTTGTTTATATATATGTTATTACCATATTTGCAATACATTTACTCTTATGTGAAAACAAGATTCCATTTGAAATGGATGCATTTCAGATGCTTTTCATCAATGTCTTTTGACATAACTTGTTAGTATCTTTCAGCAAAACACATTTCTCATGTCAGTTTTGTTCCTTTTTTTTTTTAGAATCTGCAATGAATATCAGACAGCTCGACTATTCCTTTCTCACTATGGGCTCCTCTCACTGGAAGCTTTGAAGGTAAGAAGGCAGAGAGTCAGCTCTCATACAGAAGATGTCGCACAGTAAGTAAAAATCACAGCTAACCGACTGTTGTGTTTAATTAAGGAGAATATGATGCAGTGTCAGGAAGCATCTTACTTAAAGGACATTGTAAAAATTTCCAGGTTAGGAAACTTGATATTTTTCTCCTGACCCATATGGCAGAGTACTTTTCTCTTTCTCACCTGACCTGAAGAATAAGATTTAGTGAAAGGGAAAAAGATCTTTACAAGTGCATGCTCTAAACTGCATAAAGATAGATTCATCCATATCATACATTTTTTTTTTTTTTCTTTTGTCTGTCCCTAACAAATTTTACACTGCTTCATCTCTAGGAGTTACTGAGCAGTTCAGTTCCACTAGATCTGATCTTGCTGGAACTTACCTAGCCTCTCTTTTATCAATTAGAAAGTAGGAGTAAATCATAAATCTTCGCTAGTGTATGCAGTGACTGCACAGTTAAACTTATCCACTTCTTTTTTTTTTTTTTTCCCTTTTAAATGCTGTCTCATGTAATTTTATACCATGTTTTGTCTCTAGGAGCCCTCCAACAGTTCAGTCCCCCCAGATCTGGTCATGCTGGACACCACCAACTCTGGTCTCTTTGCTGACCTGGAGTGCCTGGACTTCATCCCCAGCCGGGATAATGATACAGTGCACATCTTCTATGTCAAACACGGACAGACTAACGCTGCTGACATTCTTCACAACGTGGTCAGTGTGACATAAAAATACCTTGTAGAATTCCCAAATAATATTTTGCATGTAAGGTTTTTCTGCTCAAGAAATTCTGTTGATATATCTTAATATCTTTATTTCTTAAGATTGGTGTCTTTTGTAAACAAAAATTCCATATTGCCTCTGACACATTGAGCTTTTTTTGCTTGGAAAAACTTTCATAGCCTAGTCTATGATGAAATAATTTTTTAAGTGCATTGGTCATCATCATGGCAGGTAAATGTGTTTTAAGATATGACCTCTTGAAACCAAAAGGTAGAACAATATGATTTTGTAGCTCAGGTTTGGATCCTGTGGGATTTGATGGATGCTCAGTCCTCCCAGTACGGATGCTCTGTTTTCCTGAATTCTTGAGTTTGTTTTTTGTGTCGGGATTTAACAGCACATCAGCATCATTACAGCTGTATTGTGCCTTATATGGTAAGGACGTTTACATGTCAAATAAAAATGGTCAAAATAGATGTATATAAAATACAGCGCTGTATGGACAATGCATTTACAAGTTATGAAAGGCATAATAAAGAATTTTGATGTCCAGCCTTCTTTATGCAGAGAAAAATATGTTACATGAGGTCAGTTGGTAGATTATGCACATCCATGTGTTGATCACATTCGCAGCTCTTGTATATTCTTTTACAATGTTAGCAAGAGAAGCTTACATGTGTTTCTATCAACAGACCTCTTACACCAACGTCCAGCCCCAGTTTGTAGAGTTCCTGCATGCTCTAGGCTGGCCTGTGGATGTAAGAAAACATGCAGGTTGGACTGGCCATGTCACCACCTCATGGAAGATCACAGAGCCTGATGACATGGATGGTGAGAACACAGGCAGTTTGTTGTGCTTCATCTCACCTTACACCCTCTCTGCCATTTGTTTATCTTCCAATTTGTCTACTTCCTGATTAATATCTATGGGATGTATTCAGTAAGATAAGCAATGTGCAGAACAAGACAAATTGCACTGTGGCTAGATGAAAAGATTATCATTTGCATTGGTTATGTCAGAAAACACTGAGAAAGGTTGAATCATGATAAACTATATTGAATGTTGTAAAGAACGGTGGATGACAGCAGATTTTCAGATCTCAGCCTGTACACAGAAAGATTATGTTTTGTACCAGTCTGTATTTTTCTCCAAAGTTTTCCATCAATTTGTTTTTATCACAGCCTGCTCCGTTGCAGTTAATTCATAATGAAACAAATGCTGACCAGTTCTGTTATGCTAACTTGTCAGCCAGCAGCGATATTACACTGGTCACAATTTTCAGTCTAAGTCTACACATGAACCTCTGCAAATATGTCCATGAGGTCTCCAGCTGTTTTCTTTATATCATTATCAGTTCTCTCAGAGAAATTGTTTAATCAGTGAGATGTTTTGTTATATATACCTCAGTAATAATTCATTGAGAATGTCACTTTAAACAAAAAAAAAATTAAATCTGATACAGAATTCAGATCTTACAGTCTGTATTCATTTGTGATAAATTGATTCTCTTGCACTGGTGATGATATATATTAAGGTCTTGAAGAGGTAATTCGGACTCAGGCGGCATCCAGAAATTAATTAACAAAATGTGGTGAAAATTGATAGTTGATAGTGATGGATATAAGCCTGAACAGCTGGTATCTGAAGGACATATACGGTGCATTGTTTGCCTGTCATCATCACGCTTACACAGCTCAATCGTAGATTCTTTTGTCATTATCTCAGAGGATGAGTACCAGACTGGCACAGGGGGGAGCCTGTATGACGGTCGACAGCAAGTTCTGTACTGGGCAGATGTCCTGTCAGAGCTGGCCCTGGTCGTTCCCTCCCCTGAAACTTTCAAACTGAGGTCCGCCAGCACTTCAGAGTCAGCTGTTGAAAGTGAGATTTTTACATGTTCAAATCTGTTAGATGCTCAGTAAGGCCTATACTCCAATTATCCTAGATGAGGACAAGATATATCTATTTTTAAATTATATCTTGAAGAAACATTAACGAAAGTTTATTCACAGATGTGGCTTTAAAGACCATGAATGTCCATATATCTAACTGCCTAGCATATTTGTTAATTTGACTACGATCCCAAACTTGATTTAATATCTTGCATAATTCTCTGCTTTCTGTCATTTGTTTCATGTTTTATACAAGTCTTCCTGTTCGTGTTGTATGATTTCACATTGTGTTTGTCATGGTTTTGTATGATTTTTGTGCTGTTGATTTCATATTTCATATGAATTTCAAATTCCATTTTGTTTGGTTTCAAACTATATGAAAATCTCCAATTCCTGCTATTAATTGCTCACATATTTGACACAAATCCCCGTATTAAGTTTTTTCATCCTCCCACACCAATCTTCATATTCATTTAATTTGGTTTTGCCTGATAAACAAAATGACTACTTCTAGTCACTTGCTGTCATATTACAGATAAATCCCCACCATCCTATCGAGGTGGACCTTCCTACACCAGCAGCCCTGATCCTCTGGCAGCCTCAAAGCCCACCACTCTACTGCTGGAAGCTGAGAAGGCAAGACAGCAGGAGAAACAGGAATCACCTGGGTCACCCCCAGAGATCCCAGTCCAGGGTGTCAAATACCGCAGACCTGGCCGACAGCCCTCCCAGATGACCGGGCCAGACACTAAAGTGCTGGTGGTATGGTTAGAGAGCTTTGAAGATCACGATAACTTTCCTATTGGTAGGTCTCAGTATGAATTTCTGTCTTGGTGTTTAATGTTGCATTGAATATTTGCTGAGTTTATGTCATCAGTGATAGCTGTGAATTTAGGGATTACCTTGGGCAGCTTTCCAGGGAAAATGTTATGAACTGCTGTGCAAAGAAATGATTTGTGCCTCATGATGATCTTAACAATTTGCTGGTTGAACATTTTTAGCAATGGTTAATGATGTATGTGAGTAACATCTTTTGCCAAGCATTGGAGAAATTATTGAAACATCAGCACTGTTTAGAAATGAAGGATGAAATTTATTGATGCCATTGATTGGGGAACAATCTTGGTAAGAAGGCTCAAACTCACAGGAAATTGTGCCTTCAGCTTTTACTTCACAAAAAAATGATTGGGCACATCAAACAGCTAAGCTAGTCAGCATCGGCTAGAGAGGGCCTAATCCCCAATGTATTGCATCTGGCAGGTGATCTTCTTGTAGTGACCAGTACAGGCCAGGAACAAGCAGCAGCGTCCAGTTCATCTTCAAGTGGACAGCGGCCACCAGAGAAAGATGTGTATGTTATCTACATCCATGCCTTACAGAATGGGCTGTTCCGTATACATATGATGGAGTATGAAAAGACACAGAGCAAGTGAGTGATTACATTGGCACTGAGTTTTTATGTATTGGTGCATTACTATTATTATAGTTACGTTAATTGTATATTAAACATGGTTGGTATTTGTGGCATCCACAAGATAAAAAAATTAGTTTGAGATTGTGAAGAACACAGAAAAAAAGAATGATGTGCATTGATATTGGGTTTTGTTTAATACCTTATCAGTACAACCACAAGTACATTACATCATATATTAATGGTATTTATGAATTACATTTTCTTTTGAGATGTACGAAATATGCAAAACAAGTTGAATGATTGATACTGCTGCTGAATTTTTTTTTAGTGGCTCATCATCATAACTACTACACTCTGGTGAACGTGATGTTGACAATATTCCCAAATTGAAGAGATATATATATAGAGATATGTAACAGTGCTTAAGAAAAAAGTCCTTTGATGTACGGACAACTGAGTGTCATAAAATGTAAAGCAAGTAAATGAGGTAAACATTGGAGTTCAGTCATTCCAGATTGTGGAAATACTCATGAGGGAGACAAGGAGGCTGCAGTTTCTCTGACCTTGTCCTGTACAAAAATGAAAGACTTCAAATCACAGAAGGTTTTATTTATAATCAGTTGTCTGTAATGTATTTTTCACATTCTTCAGAATGGCCATTGCCATTCCTCTGGTGGACGGTATGGTGGTCAGTCGCCGGACGCTTGGGTCTCTAGTCAGACAAACGGCAATCAACATCTGCAGGAGACGCAGACTGGAGAGTGAATCGTAAGTTCAAGTAATCTGTTTGATGATGAATGATCTGCTTTGGTTTGATTTCAAATTTCAGTCAAGTAGATGCTAACAAATTTGTAACTGAGAAACTTGAATTGGATCTTTGGTCTCAAATGATTACTATGTTCAACCCAAGAACATCAGCAAGGACATATAACTTAGCCAGTTATAAAAAAGCAGTGTAGTCAGTGGGTGACAAATGACTCAGTTTTTATGGACACTAGTTCGATTTTGAAGGAGCTGGATTGTGCAAGATGCAAAATTTTATTCTATTCTTCTGTTATGATAATAATAATAATAATAATGGAGTGCATTTATATAGCACCCAATCCCAATAAATGGCTCTAGGCACTTTACACAAAGTAAAACTAAATCCAATCAAATGTGGAACAAAGGCACTTTACAAATACAGTATATTTTTTCTTTTCTCGCATTGTGAATTCTTCACAATTTACATCTCCCATTTTCCTTCTGCCTTCATTCAGTTTTCAGAGGCCCTCAGTGTATATTATAGTATGTTTCTTTGAATCTGTCATGTTTCTATAAGCTCTTTACTTATGAATCTCTACTAAAACACTATTAACTGAGTGTCTGACAATCTGTCAAAATACTTGTTATGTCGATTTTCACCCAAATTGAGATTGTTATCATATTAAACCTTAATTCATAAACTTTGATACAGGAAAAAAAGTAGCCAGAGATATTGCATATTGAAGTGACAGGATGTTAGCCTTCAGCACCTGCTAAAATCTGGAGGGAAATAAACAGTTTAGTACATCAATGTATACACTTCGCAACATCCTGATATGCTTGTATCTGCCCTTAAGAACAATATTTTCTTGTTTGGAGATTAATGTTCTTTCAATTTCTGGGATATACAGGGGTGTCAAATTTCCTACTTTAATAGGATTCCCTACTTTTTGGCTGTCAATAATTTCTCTATTAGCCACAAATCAGGTCTTATTTACCATTAATGTACTTCAGTGTTACGGCTTGCTAAAGAATATACCAGAAACTTTTCCTACTTTTTCATGTAGACAGATTGACATCTCTGGATATAAAAACATCAGTATGAGATCACGTTCATTTCATTCAACCTTTGATTTTTCTATTAGAGCCTCCTCTGACTTATGACGACTGGTCACAAGACAAGTGTTTCATCTATTCACACTCCTTGTCCATTCTTTAGTCACTGTGAATATCAGTGTAATGGGGAGTCATTTCTGCATTTGAGATTTACTACTGTGATGGTCATGGATGACCATTTTTCTGTTATAATGAAGGCTTCTCCTTTCCTCAGCTACCAGCCACCTCATGTGAGGCGTAAGTTGAAGATTCAAGAAATGGTCAGCAAATACAAGTGCACCATGTCACCTGCTGAGTTCTACACCTCCCTGTTCCATGACACACCCAAGTGATGGCATCTGCAACAGTGGGGAGAATCAATCAAATCTGAGTCATATTCGCATATTATCTTTGCTCCAAGAGAATGGTATAAGTCTGATAGGTGCCAAAATGCAACTGATGTTTTGCGGCATTTGTGAGGAGGAGAGTTAAAAGATTAGTCATTGGTTAAAAATAAGAAATGTGCAAATAGTTCAATAGAATTATAGAGATAATTGATCAAATAATGTAAACAGTTTTTTTTTTTTTTTTTCTCAATACCTCAAAAGTGGTGAAATTGTCTTGTGCCATTAGCATGGAGTAATGAGCATATGACATTGTTATGGCATCATCTGGTTTTTCAACAGTATTTCTGTACATAAACATGACAGTGTTATTCTCATAGAATCATGATGCCAGATGTCAAGCTTTAACCTGAGAAAAAAAAAAAAAAAAGAAAATGTTCTGTTCGATGGTCACTGCCCTTGTTGTTGGGCTGACCACAGAATTCCTGGTCCTTTTTTTTGAGGCACTGTTGTAATTGTTTGGAAAGGATAGAATCAAGGGTAAAAAGTACTCAAGCCTTTTCTTTAGGACATGTCAGCATTCATTGTTATACGAAAGATATTGTCTTCTGTCAGTGGCCTAGGACCATGAATGCAGTTTGGGAATCAGCATTTGCCGAAAGTTAATGTAACAAAAATGAAGACAAGGTGATATTTGGAAGATGCTGGTTGGCGATGTTGTATAATTTGTAAAAGTGTTGCTTTGGTTGATTCCAACAGGTGCTTTTACATTGTGTGTGTTGATTTCATATATTGGGCTGTGAGCTTGTTTTGTTATGTTGAACCATAGAATACAGTCAAGTGTTGAAATGATTACTGAATGTTGAGAAAAAGGTCTATAATGGTGCTGGTGTTTGAAGGTATAACAATAGCATTGCAAAATAATCTGGTTTGTCAGCATTGAACAAAACTGACTGATAGAATTAATGTTAAATCACTTGAACCATGCCATAATTTCTGGGTTTCAAATTTGTTTATTGTGGCATGTTTTGAATCAGTTCTGCTATTTGGTGTTAGCAAATATTCATTTATATATTTGATCACAGTTTTATTAAGTGAAACTTGCATGTGCAAAACTATCCAGTTGCTGCACAGGAAACTTTAAAATCAATCTGATAATCAACAAGTAAATAGTAGCCTCATCCATAAATACATTTATTTGTTATGGATAGAAACAATAATCCCCTTGGGGCTGCTGGCATTGGAATTTTGATGATCTTGTGCAATAACCATTACTCATTAATAATGTCAATGTAAATATCATACCCCACAATATCAAAAAAAACTTTGTTTTCAGTCATTGCTAACATAATTTATTTCGTCTTTTTCGCCATTTATCTCTATTGTTTGCTAATTTCATTGCCTGTTAATTGTGAGTTCCTGTCCAGTGATAAACAATTTTTTATAATATGTGTTATGCCCCATTCAAATACTCATATCATTTTTATTATATAATGACTGAATTGAAACAAAACAATTTGTAATCACACTAATAAATTATCTACTGTTCATTGAACTTACATGTATGTTTGCACATTGGTACAGTACAAGTCCTCAGACTGTCCTATTCAAACGAGGGCCTTAGTTTTCTTGGTTGGTCATA
This sequence comes from Peronia verruculata, assembly GCA_038406235.1. Taxonomy (NCBI): domain Eukaryota; kingdom Metazoa; phylum Mollusca; class Gastropoda; order Systellommatophora; family Onchidiidae; genus Peronia; species Peronia verruculata. Next base: position 10,352 of record JBCAUA010827107.1, read on the forward strand.
AGAAAACAATACGCATCATCATTACAATGTTGGAAGCAGTGTAACTTTAAAGATGGCATTGTCGCATATCTAGTCTTTTACTTCCAGATAGTGTTGTGAACATTGTAAGCTTCAAGCAAAAGAAACATATCAATAATCATTGTACATTCATACTGTAATCATCAAGCATGACAGAGTTTCATCAGGTGTATGTATGGCATGCCTATAACCTTACCATCAGACCTCACCATAATGTAACAGTGATAGAATTAACCTTTTAGTGACAAAATATACTTTCTAAGTTTTCTTTCCTTGTGTTTATTATATAGCATATTCAGCATGGAACGCTTTCTGACTTATTGTATGATATACTCTCGACTGTATATTAGTTGTCAAGAGGAGGTTAATAAGCTTTTAAACAAAATAGGATTTCAAAAGTTGCAAAACGGTTTTATCAGCAGTTGCCTTTATGGCATCTTTGTTAATGGCATTTTGGTAGTTTGCATTTGGCAGTGATTGTTTGCCATTATATGTATCTGGCCATTTGATCATTGAGAAATGTAACACTCATCATGGAAAGTTATGAAAGATGATGGAATGTTGTTTTTATATAGGGCATCAATTCGTACCTGAATATCATCATAAGATATTCACAATTGTTGGCTGATAGAGATGACATGACCTGCTATAGTTCATGCTAAGGTGGTATCATGGCAAGCTTGTGGTTAAGTGAAATTGAGATGGCAAACATAGCTCTGCTCATGTAACCCATTTGTAGGTGAGAGGCTTTGTGAGTGACATTGGATGGCTGAGCAAGGAAGGTACTGTGAATGTGGATGAGCAGTCACTGAACATTTGTCCATCCATCAACAAATGTACATATTGACATATTTAATTTATTAATAATTTCAGGGCTTGAATGTAAGCTTGGTATAAGATGACTTGTCTAACAAATGTGATACATGTCGTTTGGTCTTCTATTTCCTTTTTGAAGTCTTTCTCATTTTCTTAGTTGTTGTCACTTTTGTTTTGCACACTGTGGTCACAAGTGATTAACATACTCATATAGTTACTTGAAAGGACATCACTATCGCAGATTAACCTCACTTTGTTCTAAATAGACTCAAGTGACAAGCACACAATTTGAAGACAAAATAACACAGCAGTGTATGCTACTATAGAAAAGCCTGTAATGTTAGCTATTTGCTTACCAGTGGATTAGTATTTTTTTGCAAAGCAGACTAACTTGTGGTGGCCTTGTGAACCAAAGTTGATGTGCACTCTGATGGAGGCAGTGTATCGCAATATTGTGACATACATCTTTATACTATGTTGTTATTGTTGTCTTAAAGCATGGCATGTTGTCATTGTACTTCTTTTGTGGAAACAATTTCAATAAATGAACAAAATTTACATAGGATGTTTGTTTATTTGACTTATTTCTTTCTACTTTCTTTTGCAAATTGCTGTGCCAAGTCACAGTCTTTCCCCACCCATTTTCCAAATTAGAAATAAAACAAAAACAAATAATGAATGTTCAGCTATTTTTTAGATGCACTTGATGAATGGACTTCCATATGGAAAAGGGAAGTTCTCCCTGCATTATTTGAACATGGGACACTTTCACCGGGAATCCACCGCATGGACCAAATCACAGTCTTTCCCCACCCATTTTCCAAATCAGAAATAAAACAAAAACAAAAACAAATAATGAACGTTCAGCTATTTTTTAGATGCACTTGAATGGACTTCCATATGGAAAAGGGAGGTAAGCAGTGGTGTATGAGATTTACCTGTTCCTGGCCCCACATAGGCCATGATCATCACCAAACATATTATCGTGATACTCACTGTTGTAGAGATGCCGCCTTTGTGGGTCATGCTGCTGAAAATTCCAAAGAATAATTGAATATATAATATAATATATATATATATGTCAATATAGAAGTACATGGATGAGAAACTTCAAATGCCAGACAAAAATGAACACAGTGTATAGTAGATACATAAAAAAATTGGCTGCAGAGGCTAGGTGGTTTGGCATCTGCTTCATATGGTGAGCTTGTGGACAGGATTGATTCGTGGGTCCTTCCATTGTGGGATGGGAGTGCATGAGGATCGAAAACCCACATTTTTTTCACTGACTCGACAATCCCATAGCTTTGTCTGGGTAGAGAAGCCCGAAGTCTAGCTTTCTCAGATATGAGAGAAGAAATTTTGGAGGTCCCATGTATACGTTTTGTACATTAAAGAGCCCTTGGGCTTTCAAAGTCGATGAAGAGTAGGTAGGCAGAGTGCTGCTGTCCGGGAAAATTTTCCAAATTACAAATTTTCTCACAAAATTTCTCAGCAAAAATTGGCAACTTCTCAAAAGTCGAGATAATCCTACTTTCTAAGGAATGGAAGGCTTAAGAAAAACAAACGATATGTGCCGGCTCATCGCAGTAGAAAAGTAGAAACAGACCGGAGCCGCTGAAAGAAGGTAGTGTCCATCACTTCATTATAGAATTAAAGAAGGACTGCCCAACTGACAACAGAGGCGTTGCTCCGGCGACAGCACTAGTGTACCAACAAACTGCTGGTCTCGGGAAATAAGAGGTCAGGTGGCTATTTCCACGTAGTGCGGGTCAAAAACTCTACAGACAATGGAACGTACGTGTTTACTCGCAAACCGCTACCCATGGAACTCCTAGATCTAGATGCGTGCCATCGTGAGAGAGAATGACGTGATTAGAACACAGTGATTTAATGATGAAGTAGAAGAGGATAATCAGATACATGGTTTTTGTGAATGGATGGACCGGTGGATGGAGGGAGGGACGGACGGGCAGACGGATGAATGGGTGGGTGGGTGGATAGGCAGACGGACGGATAAATGGGTGAGTGGAATGAAGGACGAACGCATGATTAGATGGATGAGGGTGAATGTATACACACCAGCTTAATTATGGCCATTGATTACTTCTTTATACCCTGCTAAACATTCCTGAGTCAAAGTAAGTATTTACAACTTTATGCTATCCACCATCTGGATGTTTGCAAATCTATAAAGATTTAAGGTTGATCCTCGGGCGAAAAAAAAAAAAGGCCCAAGAAAAAGCGGCCTGATTCAGCTGTCTCCAGATTTTTAAATTTCTTTTTTCACTTACACTGTATATATAGATCTATATATATTTACACTTTTTTTCTTTAGTAATGTATAAATTTGTTTCTTCCTTTAGTTACTCATTAATTTTATTTACTCATTTAATTATTTTTTTATTTATTTTTTATTCGTGAAATAATTTATGTACGGTATTTAGTCATTTATTTATTTGTTTGTTTATTTTTCGACTTGTTTATGGCTATTTATTTATTTATTTAATTATTCATTTATTCGTTTATTTGGTTATTTGACTAGTCCCATCAGAACTGAGATCACGTGTTACCATAGAGCAACAGGAAATTACTATGAGAAATCCACAGCGACTGAAATATGCCTCGACTACGTCATGAGAAGATATTGCTTACAATAATAATGTGAGGATAATATTGTAGGAACGACCAGTAAAACCTGGGGCGTTTTAGACAATGGATAACAAGCATTTAGAACTGATTTTTTGTTATACCTCTCGTTGAAACCAATAAACAAACATAAACAGTTGTTTACGACCTCATATTTATTCATTCATCTATCTCACTGTTTTTGTTATTGTCTATCTATACTATAAATCTGCAACAAAACCCATAAAAGGCTAATGGACTCGAAGATTGCTGAATGTATTCATTTGAAATTTGGCACACAACATTGTTGCATGAAGTTCTGTGTCATATGACATCTGACATAACCCCAGGACAGAAATGTCATTTGTCATGTCATATATGACACAACATCTGACATAATCCCAGGATAGAAATGTCATTGGTATGTCATATATGACATAACATCTGACATAACCCCAGGACAGAAATGGCATTGCCATGTCATATATGACATGACATCTGACATAACATGTTATACCTGGCTGGGGGGGGGGGGGGGGACATAAACTTGGGGGGAATATAGAGATGGGGGAACCCGTGCTTGAGA
>JBCAUA010827118.1:0-14399 GCA_038406235.1 Peronia verruculata
GTCTGTCTGTCTGCCTATCTATCTATCTATCTATCTATCTATCTATCTATCTATCTATCTATCTATCTATCTATCTACATTGATATCTGCCTGTCTGTCTGTATCTATCTATATGCCTGTATATCTGTCTACCCGTCGGTTTTTTTCTTCGTCTGTTTCGCTATCTGTCCACCCATCTATCGATTTATGTGTATCTATTTATCAGTCTGCTTGTCTGCCTGTTTAGGTAGGAGCTTCCAGCCAAGCCTATTCCTGTCACTGATGAGTCTGACTGAATGAATGACCATACCACAGCACACACTGTCAGTTCTGGAGTTCCCGATAGCGGTGGCACTCCCTGCCCCTATGACGCGCTGGTGTGTTGGCTGTGCGCACAGGCCACTACCTCATTGTTTATTTGAGCGGTAAATAAGGAGGATCGAGCACAGCTTACTAAGCACCCGGCGCTTTTTACTTTTGCTTTGCTTTGCTTACTGAGCTGCCAGAGAACGTGGGTGCAGCAGCCAATAACCTCGTGTGGGCGTTCGATCTGGTCAAGGAAAGCTGTTGTTGTTGCCATTATTGTACCAAAATTTGTTGTTGTTTGTTGTTATAATGCGGGCAATCGGCGCATATTTTACTTACGCCCCCACTGTGTTATCTTGTTATGATTCTTTGCATTAAGGCTTTAGTTTGTTTGGGCCAAACCATGTGTGAAATCCTGATCGTTGTCGTTATATAATGACGTTGGTGTTTGTTTCACTTGTTCATGGATACCACTATCATTTGTTATTTTTGTGAAAAGTAAGGACTCGACTGATTTGTCTATCTATCTGTCTGTCTTTCTATCTATCTATCTATCTATCTATCTATCTATCTATCTATCTATGTATCTATCTATCTATGTATCTATCTATCTATCTATCTATCTATCTATCTATCTGTCATCGGTTATTCTGCCAGTCTGTCTGCCAGAAAGATATAGGGAGAGTGATAAATGTAGATTTTTTTTTTTAATTTTTTTTTATTTTTTAAATAAGTAGAAGTTTTCCAATGCAGATCGAGTGGGAAAAACAAGAAGAGGAAAGAGGAAAAACAGAGAAATAAAGCCTGCCACCATTAACTTGGAGAGAAAGAGGGCAGACACTTCAGTTTAGAGATCTCGCACCAGTTTGCGGAACAAAGGCGAATTCTGCCTGCCAGCCTGACGGTTTGAGAGCGATAGTTGTGTTATTTTATAGCGGGCGTAAAAAAAAGTGTAGCGAGCCGGTGCGAGAAATTGCACCTAGACGAGGTGAACTGTGGTAAATTTCGGCGAAAAGAAAAGAGAGGACAGGAGAAAAAAAGGATAAAAATCCCCGAATGAGAAAATATTGGTGAAAGCTGTTCAGTTACTGGTGTTTCAGGGCGGGACTTTGGTGGAGAAAGAGTTACCCCGGCCTTTTTGCCACCTTTCAGTGTGTTGTCCATGTGTATGTGTTTTTCAGTTTCGCCCTTCTCTCCCCCGTTTCCAAAACCAAACTCCGGTTGTGTGATGTGGTGTGTGATTTTTTTTTTTTTTTACCACGGAAAGAGCTGTTCCAACTGGCGGTATATCTACCTATGAGTATGTCAGTTATCTGAGGGGCTATCACGCCTCTTTCCCCCTCAAGCCGCCTGTGATTGGTCGAGGGGCGGCTTTGCACCGAGTCACCCCGATGACACAGTTGTTGTTTACTGAGTGGCCCGTCAGCCGAGCGAAGTACGCGGCACGCTGGCTGGCTGGCTGGCTGGAGCTGGCGGGTCGGTTTGCTGTGCGCTAGCGCTTGTAGCTGGCTGGCCTGAACTGCTCGTTCGCTGAGCTAGCTCGGCTTTAAGAGGTGATACGCTTATTAACTTTATGTGGGCTGTTTTAATACTTTTTCCCCCCCCCCCTTATATCGCCCCTTCCTTTCTCTCTCTCTCTCTCTTTTTTTTCCCCCCGTTCTTTCATTTTCCCCGCCTACCTTCTTTTTTTCCGGGGGGGGGGGGGCGTCCTCGGCGTTTTCAACAACTGTGGTAGAGTGTGGTGATGTTGGTGGTGGTAGCGAGGGCGGTCAGTGAATCACGGGGAAAACCTCTACAGTAATGTAGCCACACCATCATATACAACACATACACTAACTCGTACTGGACCGTCATTCGTTGGTTGGTCACCCCCCACCATAGCAGTTAGACATACATGGGCCACGCACAGCGTTATCCTGTGCATACGGAGTAGAAGGCCGCAGGAGCGACGGCTACGGGGGGGCTTTCGTCTCACGAATCACACCAAGCCCCACCACCACTACCTCATTACATTCAGCTACTGGTTTTGGACACACCACATCACCATCGGGCCGTCTTCGAACCCCCCTTCGGTTTAGCGAGGAAGTCGGTGCGATACACGTAAGCTGAGCCAACGCTACGGTAGCCGCCGCCTTCATACTTCTTCTTCTGCCACAGTGGTGTTGATGTCACTTTGCCTGGGTAATTTACAACCTGATCACCGCAAGCCCCCCGCTCACTGACGCAACCTTGCTCAAGTGTGTGCGAATCCTCACGGCAGAGGAAGAAGTTAGATATATCTAGATCTAGTAGATCCAGTGGGGCAAGCGCTCTGAGTCTGTCGGGGCAGGGAGATCGAAGTGTTCACGACGGACTGCCAGCCAGGAGTGCAGTGTGCCTTACTGATTCTGTATGAGATTTGACACCAGTTTGCTGAATTACTAGTTAGGGAGTGAAACTTTTTATATATATATATATATATACATGGAGCGATAAAGTGAAACGCGAGACAGCAGTTGTGCCAGTGTGGCAGTTTTAATGAAGTGCGCATTTCACACTCGTCCTCAGCACAATTAAACTTCCGTCATATGAGTAGTTGTGAGGTTTAGTGCTCCACAGCCAAAGAATAATAGTATCTAGATGTAGATACATGTCGCAACTGCATGTGCTCGAGGTGAAAGTCGCTGGTATTTTCCACGGATCCTTATCTATCTCGGCCATTAATTGTTTCGTTATCTCCAGCTGTTTCCATTGGATTCAAATTTTTTGTCTTCGATCTTCTCATTTATATCGCATTAGACACAAGATTTTGTCGACGAAGACGTTTTTCATTGGCTCAAAAAGAAAAATTGTAGATAGAATGCCCGGTTGTGGTAGACATTTTCGAACGGTCCGAAACAGAAGAAATGAGAAATCGAAAGAATAAAACTTAGATAAATATATTACTCACCCAGGCGGAATCCTGGCAGTTCGGTTCTAAGTGTGTTTCATTCAAAGAGCATCCTGTCGTTGAATTTCACCGTGTAAATTTGTTTACTCGGAGATTTTTTAAAAAATAATGAGGAAAAAAAATGAACACGGATCTTCTGTTCTCCTGAAGTTAAAAGATTCATGCCAAAACAGTTTACACCCTACCCTGGTGTGGGATGGGCTAGGCTTCAGGCTTGTTGTTTTCTGTTGGAAATCAGTTTGTCGCAGTTTTGCCAGGGTGTGAATTAGGTGGGAAACACTTTCGTGGACCGTAATATTCCGATCGATCATAAAGAGACTGTATAAAGAGACTTACTATGATGTTGTGTGTTATTCTAGCAATTTCCAGCAGTTTGTAGAGCTGTGCTGTCAGTGAGTTTGTACGTGTCTTAGTCAGTAACTGATTAGAACCGGAGACTCAAGTGTTTCGTGTGTGACTTTTGTGTCGACAAAGTTCAGTAATTACTTACGATTATGTCGCGACGCCTGTCAGTTTTTTGACAACTACTCTAATTAAACTTACTTCCCAATCTTCCCCGAGAGAATATAGAATCAATACATTGTAACTTGTCACAGAAGTCATCATTATTATTATTATTGTATATAGTTGTTGTTCCTTCTCATTATATCTCTCTTTTCTACAGTAAATTTGTCTGGACTTTAAGTTTGGAAACGCCAGTAAAGAGAGAAAATTGAAATTGATTTGCTTTGTATTTTTGTTACTCCTTGACACCTGATTTAGTAAAAAATGACTATAATAATAATAATCGATAAGACTAGTACTGTATTTCATGAAAGATGAAGTTTCAGTATTTAATTTATGTTTTTTGATGCCTCCCCTGTAGCGAGCAGGGTGGAAGTGAACTTTATAACTGCTTAAAATATGTGCATGTACTTTATTTAAGTTATTTGACACCTCTAGGGAAAAACTTGACTCATATAATGTACTAGAATATTATCTTGGTTGCTGGCGACATGGTACACTGGTCTGACACATCGAGAATACTAAGATAGGATAAGGTAACTTTATTTTCCACAAACGTATAATTTATTTATTTAATTATTTATTTATTTATTTATTTATTTATTTATTTTTAACAATGTCGAACGAGCTGAGTTCAAAATTATGAAGATTTAAATAAATCGCGAAAAGTAAGCATATTATTGAATTTTAACCCTACATACACTCACATAGCCTCTTTTCGCACATACACACCACACTGTTGCTCTTCACACTTGTTGTTATTTTTGTTTTTGTTTTTTTTTTCGTGAAGGGCAAAAATCCTTGTCAAGTCGAAAGTGAATAAGTTGGTTACACACCTACATGATCTATCTGCGCAGTAAACTGATGAGACACATCTGTGACCAAAAATACATGTATTGTGATACATACAGATGTGATACACTTGCAAACCTTTGCCCTTGTTACTTTTCACAGTGCTGGCCTCGCGGGTTGACAATAGGCTCATTGTTTTGGTTTTGTTTGTTTCTCACCTCTCGTGATGAAGCTGACAATGGCCAGTTGTTAACAAGTTTAGTTGTTTACCGCCGTCTGTAAAAAGAAAACCAGCAATGTCTACATCATAAGCAAAGTCAGTGTTGGTAGTTTTGTAACCTCCGGTCATGATGTAAAATACCAGTGTCGTCCACTTGTGCTGATAAAGAAGAACAAGTGCTTATTTGCCGTCTGTGTAACGTCATCGCTGTCGGTTGGACTTCATTTGCAACGGTTTCATCTCAAAAACGCACTTGTTAGCCTCTCCTCCTCCCCTTGGGGATCTCGCCGGGTCATTCTGACCTCCTGGCGTCCGGTTTGGCCCCAGGCTTTTTTAATCCACGGCTGATTACCGGAGCAATGTTGTGTTGGTTTACAATGGAGCAATGTTATAGTTTAGACCTCGCCCAGAGCTCTTGTTCAGGGAAAACAAAGGTCACGTGAGGAATTGTTAGAGCTTTCTGAACCCCCCCCCCCCCCCCTAATCCTAACGATAATTATTATCTGTGTAGTCCCCTACCATTGTTGACTAGGGCCACGTAAACGGGGGGAACCCCCTATTCCCACCCCCCCCCCAAAAAAAAAGTCACACCCAAATTACAATGCTGATAATTTAACAGCCATCAAGCATCCACAGTAAAATGTAAACTTAGAAAAGAGTGAGAATCAACATGCCCCCCCCCCCCCCCAAAAAAAAAAGAAAGGGGGGGAGGGTGATTTACAGTTTAACCGTGACAGGAGTTGAACCCCTACAAGAATGAACCTATAGAGGCAATAGCTTAGATTTTCCATGAACTGAAATAATTTAGATCTAAAATGTATAATCTGCATGAATGTTAAATTGACTGAGTAAATATAATATTTAGTTGCCCACTTGTCCAATCGACAGTGATATACTTTGCTAGTTTAATAATAATAATAAAAAATTTAAGACAGAATGGAAGTTAAAGATTTAGATTTGTGTTGTTAATGCTTTTAAGGATTATTTCTCACTTTGTTCATTGAAAAAACAAAAACACAAAACAAAACAAAAATGTTATCCTAGCATGATCATAGTGCTGAAACAGTTCCTTGAGCGAAAACAACAACAACAACAATAACACCATTCTTGTGTGCTAGCTAGAAAGGCTTTTAGGAAAAATCGCCGCCAGTTATAAGTAATAATGTTATCCTCCTTACCTTCAATGTTCCGGGAATGCTGTGAGAATAGATATGTTTATTTCACGAAACAGCCAGTTCTTGTCAAACAAAATCTTAAAGATAGACTTTGCTGTGGTTAGTACATGCAGTGTTAGGACGGATGTCAGTCCTGGCTTTCTACTCTGAAAATGGTTTCTAAAGGAGAGCGAGAGAAGGCGTTTTCCCAACAGTTTGGTCGTAAAATTTGCACTGACTTGGATGTAGATCTTAGATCTGAAGAAGTCGGAGAGCAAAATCTTTTGGGAGTAAAAAAAAAAAAAGGGGGGGGGGGAGCAAGAATTATGTTCTTTATATCCAGGTTTTGCATTGCTGGCTGACACGAACACAATCATGATAATCTCGGAGAACAAAGGAACTCTTGCCATTCCAGCTTGTTAACCAAAGCTGTTTTGACAATCATTTCTTTTTCTAATTTTTTTTTTTTTTTTCAATTTTGTATTCTAAGTCAACATTTTCTAACCCGATGATATTATAGTCTAGTTTATTGCTGTGGATTTACTTGACTGACAAGGTTGTCAGTTTAGTTGATGTATTGTACTCCCTTTTTCTTTCGCCTTCTTTTTTTGTCCTAGTTATAAAGACTTAGACAAGAATTTTACGGGCTGTAACTTTGCTTAATTCTGTTAATTAGGAGGTATGCTTTTTTTTTTTTTCTAGGTCTTATGCTGTTTTGATTAAGGTTCCATTTTCTCCCACCGTTTTTTAAAGTAAAAAAATTTCCATCTTAGTGATGTAGGCTGGCAGAGAATTACTTTACAGTTGTATTTTTTGCTTAATTAACTCTTATGTTGCAACAGCCTTTACAATGCATCTGAGTAAGCTTGCTGTTAGAGATGGGACCTACTATGGACAAGCATGTAAAGTTACACAAACAGTCTTTGTTTAACGTTTGTACATGTAACACCAGAGATTGCTGCATAATGTTGCATAGTTAAGTAAACCGTGATTGTGTTCGTGCTGTTAGGTGTAGGTAGGAAGCCTACAGTACTGAACAGGAGAGATTAAGAATGGTTTGTGTACCAGTGATCTATCGTCACTATAATATTATCTATTACTAAGCCTACGTTTGAGCTGAATAATTTATTTGTAAAATACTTGGCCTCGTTCTCCATCTATCTTCGACCCCCTACGAGCGAAGACCATAAAATATGAAATTTATAGAACTACAGAAAGCAGATAATAAATAAACTCTTTTTCCTCGGTTTTTTTGTTCACCCCGAAAGTGCTCCGTGCTTGCAAAAGAAAACTATGTGCAGCATGATTCACGCTAAAGTAAATGAGCTAGCAGCCCTTGGAAGTTTTAATTTGAACAGGAGATAAGGGCTATTTATAGTTTTGTTGGAGGATAGACAGAAATAAAATAAAGGAAAAAGTACGTACAGAGTGGAGCACGAACTATCCATAGAGGCTGTTGTAGTTCGCCGTCTCGCTGTTTCTCTTTTTTTCATTCACCAGCTTTCTCAAGTTGCTAAATTGTCAAGTTTATAACTGGGATGATTTATTATATAGTTGTTTTTGTAGTAGTTTACCATCTATGATTACTCACCAGTTTTCCCTAGCTGTTAATTATATACATATATATTTTTTTAATGTAGTTACCCCCCTCCATCCTTGCCATTCGCCCATTTCTTTTCCAGATGAAAGTAAATTTGAACGTAACTGTTTTAAACTGTCAAGTGGACAGAGTTTTTTCTTTTGGGGGAGGGGGGGGGGAGTTGGGAGTCGTTGCCACCAGATATTGTGTAGCAAAACTTTTGCAAAGTCCAGTACAGAATGCTGAACTGTGTAAAAAAAAAAAAAATCTACTAGATGTAAAGTACTGTACGTTTAGATTGCAACCTTAGAACCTTAGAGGTTTATTAAGAATTTTTTTAAGGTGGATCTAGCTTTAAGCAAGAAGCGTTTGCGTGATTTTCCCATCACGTTTCAGCCCATCAAAGGGTTTTCAAGTCCTCCGAAATTTTGACAGTTTTCTGTTTTATTTTGTCTGTATACAATATGGTAGTTTCCTTTTATATGGCGTGGCACTAGATACCAAGGCCTTTGACTGACAATTTAAAAAGACATATTATTCAGATTGGCAGTAATATTAGTTATAGATCTAACTCTACCCTGGAAAATGAAAGTCACTGTTTCATTATTTGTCTGTTTTGCTTGGGAGTAAAACAGAAAGGTTCAGTCTGTTGTTAGATGTGTGAAAACCACAGCATTCAAAGTGAATTATCTCAACCAGCATGGCTTAAGAGTTGTACATGTAGCATGTGTTATCGACTTCAGGTAGAAAAGAGGGATTTTTTTTTTTTTTTTTTGCGAAACAGGAAAAAGATTTGCCATTAATTTGTTTTATCAGTTGTTGATATTGCCGTTTCACTTCTTTTTTCTTCCTTTTTTTTTTTTTTTCACGTCTATGGCTACATTAGGTAGGTTGTAAAGGTTGGAACAAGAAAAGAGAGAGAGAGCCAAACTGCATAATGTAACTCACTAGAAAGAGAAAAATGAAAACAACAACAGTTACAACAATCATATTAATAATAATAATAATAATAATAATGAACCTTTCTTTTTAACTATAACAAACAAACAAAAAATAGAAGTTGTTCCGAGTTATTTCTGTATCACAGTTTACAATTCATAAGTCGGTGAAATCAAGATGTAAAGATACTCACTTGCTAGATGAGCCAGTGTTTGACTATGAAAGGTATAGATCTATAGATGAAAGAGAAAGAGAGAACGCGGAAACAGCCACCTCAAAATGGATGAATTAGTACACGCACCAATAATAATGCATTGTGTCTTTGTCATTTGGACATCTGTGACATACGAAACAGAATAGAAACACACCATATTTATATGGGCTTCTGCAGACCTCTTAAAGGTAATCGGACAAAGAAGCGTGACGGAGGATAAGAGTGTCATACACATATTATCTACCTGCAGAAACTATAAAATGTTGTATGCATATTGCCCCGTTAGTTGGCAGCACAGCTCTACAAATGTGTGAATATCGAATTAGTTCAATCCTTTCAGACTGTTATCAGAGTTGATGCAGCAAGAGTCGTCGGCGTGTTTGCCGGGATGAAAGGGTCGGGTTCGTGCAGATTATATTACCTATACGTAAACGTTGACATTAGCTTGAGTAATGTGATCTATTGAGCATCGTAATCGGACAAACTTCGCCAACACATCAGCTGCTGTACTATAAATAGGGAGACTGTGTTTGAATTGTAGAGAATGGTTCATGTTTTGCGTCAACTAATTTCCCAGATTTGATCAATTTTTTGTGTATTTTGCCTCGTTATCTTCGTTACTGCGCACGTAAGGCACACGTATATTCACTCGCAGAGTTTTATACTGTGGTATTATATTGTATGTATTTTGATATCTCTAGATCCAAGTTTAGCATCGCACACTAGAGTGTAAGTCTATTTTCGAGGCAGTAGTTACAGTGGATATCATTTTAGTTATTTGTTTTGATCTCATATCCTATGGATCCATTCTTCATTAAGGAGCCTATGGCAGAGACCCAGTGAGTACAAAATTACGTTTGTCCTGACCATTCATTGATGGGAGAACTGTGTTACTGTAGTTTGATGCATTTGAGCACCGCCGAAACTGTGATAGACAAGCTGTGAGGCAGACGGTGCAGCCAGTGTATGAATGGATTTGGGAGTTTTACTACCACCAGTGGACTCCAGAAGCAGGCGAAAGCTTTAGGAGCCAGCATCTCTGGTCTAGGAGGAGGAACGAGGACCTCCTGTGTTGTAGAAACTAAGAGACTCCGAGAGGAGAGGAGGGAGGTTGGATTGTGAGTCCAGCCTCGGAGACGCACGGCCGCCACCATTGTGCCCAGCAACTACCCGTCCATGATGCTGTCCTTCTGTGATGCCCGCCAGCAGCCGCGCATGTTCCCGGAATATGCCCCGTACGCTGCCCCGCCGCACCACCCCCGGGCACGCATGGACCCCACCAGCGACGTCTTCACATGTCTCTTCGGGGACCTCTTTGTCAAATGGTAGGTGTACTAAGGATGTTGTTGGTAAAAATCTCTGGTCTGTACGAGGTCACCTGTGTCAAATGATTTATCTGAAGCGTATTAACATTACCAGTAAACTGTCTGGTCCTTCAGGGGCCTCTGTATTAAAATGGTAGGTGTCCAAAAGATATCGCTGAACCCTCTGTCTATAAGGACATCAGGGATGCTCTGCGGATATTGGCAAACGTCCTGTCCCCCGGGGAACATTTTTGTCTGATGATTTATATGAATCATATTTGTAAACTAATCCAGCAACGTCGAAATCATGTAGGGGTGTCCTCGAGATATTAACAAATTCCCCCGTCTCACTGTCAAATGACAGCTTATGTGATGCAGATATTGATAGATTCAGTGTGTCTGTATCAAATGCTTTGATTTTGTGATATTGGTAGATTACTGGGCTCCCTGGGGATCCCTATGCCAAAGAAATGTCCTTAAGATGCTGAGTGTCAAATAAAAGGAAAAGCTTAAAGAAAACAAAAAAATGAAGAAGATTGTGTAAGTTGTGTTTAGAATGCAAATATTTGTGCCTAAAGGTGTCAGTAAAACTAGATATTATCACACATGAATAATCAAGGAACGAAGACTGCAAAAAGTATAAAAGGCGTCTTTATGAAACAGTAGCCTTTAGTCGGGACGTTTCTAAAGTCGACATTAATTTAGAGGGGAAAAAATCAAAAATGGAAGGAAAAATGAAGAGAAAAATAAAGCAAAATAATGAAAGGTGATTCTGTCGAGTACAAAGTGTCGCAAGTTCTAAGCAAATTTCACAAATCCAACTCCAAAGGGGGAGGGGGGGGGGATCAAGAAAGCAAGGATATTTTCAACAAACAGGCAAAAGCTGAAATGGACGGATTATGAAAGGTCAAATATTACACTAAAAAGCAACAGTGACAGCGGAAGAAAGGTGGGGATTTCAAGAGGATTGGCATGGGATAGCACAAAAAAAATAGTTTATTAAAGGACACTAATTTTTTTTTTTTAATGTGGGAGAAAATAATCCAGGGACGATAAACAAAGTTCTGCGAAAGGGTAAATAAAAATGTGTCTAATGTTGGGTGACGTATGTTTAAGGAAAAAGAAAAGGCCAGTATAGTAATAGTGATATTTAAAAAGGATGTTTGTATTATAGTATTATGAGAAGAAACCAGGCGGAAAAAATAGCCGAGATCTAATAACTGAATACAAAAAGATAAGTCTGCTTCACTTTAATTAATGTCATTTGGTAAAATTTGGGTCATTTTCTCATAAAAATTTGATTGTGATGGTAGAGGGAATCATCTTGATGTTAGCTTTAGAACTACACGTTGTGCAATTTTGAGGGTTAAGTCATGTACACACTCTCTCTCTCTCTCTCTCTCTCTCTCTCTCTCTCTCCCTCTTTCTCTCTCTCTCTTTCTATCTCTTTTTATCACATTTTCACACATCTCTCTGTTCAAGTAATGTTCCCAGATCGCTCTCTGCACTCGAACAGCAGGCAAAATACTTCCGTTCAGTAGCCGAACTTGCACTCGTAGCAGTGATTCAGGTGTTATAACCTGTCCGGTAGCTTTAAGGCTTAAATTAGGCTCAGGAAAAGCCAATTTCGTAGTCTCAGATAAGGGAATCGTCAATAACCGAACTGTCAAGGCGACCCGACATCAGCGATATCCATGGTACATTTCATACCTGAATAGAAGAAAGAAATAAAAATGAGAGGGGAAGAAGGAAACAGATAGTCAGACATACTGATAGAAAGACAGATAGACAGAAGACAGAGAGAGTTGAGTCGGCGTGTGTTGTTTTATATCACCCGAATTACATGTGTTGTTTGCGTGATCAGACATCTTCGGAGGAACAGAGAGTGGGCAGGAAGACAGACAGACAGATAGACAGACGGAGAGAGCACGTTATTTCATATCAATATCAGAGGAACAGAAAGAGGAACTGAAGGAAAGAAATATAGAAAGAGAGAAGGTTAATAGAGAGAAAGTAGGGGGTGGACAGAGGCAGAACCAGTCCTTGATTAATTTTGTACCCGTTCACTCTGAAAACCTGTATAATTATGCCACGATAGCCACATGGCTGCTTAGATTGAAGTATTTATGTACTTTTCACAGAACATCTTTTGCCCAAATGTGCCTGTTTCGAGACGTTTTCGGCGAAACTCAAATGGCCATTTAGTTATAGGATTTCTTTTTGAACACACAGCGAACAAATGCAGTTTGTTGGAGAGAGTAATGAAGCACTAAGTTGTCTTAACCCTTGCCGTACCAGAATTTCCATAGGCTTGTTTTGTTTGCTTTCTGTGCCGTGGGATAGATTATCCTTATTAATTTTAGAAAACAAAATATTCCCAGATGATAACACAGGTTTGCATTTTCATTTTACAAAAAAAAAAAAAAAAAGTCAAAATTAAAGTAAACTGTCCACCGGCAACTAATGAAGTAACATCAAGAAAGTTGAAAAAGAACATGAAGAATTATGAATTGAGTCCATAAAATAAACTAATATCGCTAGCCAAATTTTCAAGCCCGTCTGGCTCTTCGTCGGGGCAATAATGAAAACATACAAAATGAAAATATATAGGGTGTTGTTGTACGCAAAACGAAATGTTAATTAAGTGATTTGTTTATTATATAAGAGAGGCTTTTTTTTTTTTTAATGTGTTTCAAAAGGAATTTTTTAAGAAAAAAGTACATTTTTTTTTTTTTCACTTGGATCTTCACAACTGCTGAATTACAATGGTCAAATTAAATGAACAAGGTTTGCACTTTATTATTGGCTATAAGTATTGGATCATGAATGAAAACAGATATCGGATATAGCCGTTTGGGTTTTCGGATCAGGAATTAATTTTATTAATGCAGTTCCATTGTTGTTGTTGTTGTTTTTATTGTTCTTCTCCTCCATCTCGTTCTCCTTGTTCTTCTTCCTTTTTTTTTTTTTTTTTTAATTTTCCATTACCATTATTCTTGTTTTTGTTATTTTTAATGTTAGTGGCATTATTATTATTATTATTATTATTATTATAATGAGCATCCGAACTCTGGAATGAAATAAATTTGAGAACCATGGTTCTCTAGTGATTCATCTCAGCACAGAGATCAACGCCTTCCACCCTTGTCCCTAGTCTTTTGTTTCGTTGACAACCAATGCCGCTTTCTGTCTCCATTGAAAATCCACGCTTTAAAAGTACTTGTTACCACCTCTTTTTTTAATATGGTTCTTTCACCTGAGCCAGGCATTGGACGGGAGAATAGAAATTGAAAAGGCTAAGTTGCATGTTCACCATGATATTTAACCCCAAAGCACACATGTATCTAATATTTGGCCTAGACTGCCAGCGGGATTAAGTGAGCTTTTCGCCCGGATCAAGAGGATGAACCTTTTTTTGTTTTGTTTGTTTGTTTTTGAAGACGGCCCTGAAACTTTGATAATTCGTAGACACATCTCGGCGACTTAGCGATCTAACTCCTCTTGAAGCTTATATATTATACTTTCGATATGATCCTGTTCTTGAGTGATGTCGGCTTTTTTGCTTTGACTCTCGGTCTCTCTTTCCTTCGATGTGAGCGTGGTATTTATTTCATTATTTATTTGTTTATTTATTTGTTTATTTATTCACTCTTGTAAAGGATTTTAGAAAGAAATATTTTATGATAGTTTGTATAAAAAGAACCATCATAAGAAAAAGACAAAACAAACAAACAAACAAATGGGATTATAAGAAAGATGGTTCCAACTTTCTTACTTCTTTCTTTGTTTATTTTCTTTTCTTACATTTTGAACAAGAGATTTAGAGAAAAAGATTCCCAACAATTTGTCTTTTTATCTATGACATTTAGATTTTTATCTTATTTTATTTCAAGTTTTCTCAATAAGATAATGCTATTATCTCCTTGCAAGAGGCGACCAAGTGTCAGCCTCGCTTAGCGAACATCCCAAACCGTAATCCTATCCCGCCATGCGCATCCTACCCAGGAAGCGGGGGGGGAAAAAAAAAAAGCTGCATTTGGGTTCAGTAGGTAAGAAGTTGCAAGGGCCGTCGAACCGCATTAGGTTGGACCGATGTAACCAGGACAAAATGGGGCCGACAAATTTTCCCTTCCCTGGTGAGGGCCAGAAAAGAGGGAGAGAAAGAGAGAGAGAGAGAAGAAAAAAAAGGGGGAGGGGGGGAGGTATTAGCTCAGATTGCAGTGCAGCTAACCCTAGTGCAGGCCGTGGTGAAGATCATCCAACATGGCTTAGAGGCAATCAAAATCAAATTTTATTTGAAAAAAGAAACGGCTTCTCATATTCCTAGTTTGAGAGGCCAGCAAGGGCAAAAAGTCATGTCAAGATAAGTGTTGAGAACTATCCAGAACTGTCCAATCTGTTTCGTGTTCTATCTATCTATCTATCTATCTATCTATCTATCTATCTATCTATCTATCTATCTATCTATCTATCTATCTA